>LR812527.1:47606566-47833244 GCA_903798195.1 Danio kyathit | reverse complement strand
TGCCTTTGGCAGAATTCAAATGAGCCATTTTAATTTAGATTAATCTAGATAAAAATATATATATACAAATGCCCACCTATAATATATATATATATATATATATATATATATATATATATATATATATATATATATATATATATATATATATATATATATATATATATATAATTTATTTTATTTTTTATTTTTTATAATTGCTTTTGCAGAGGGTATACTGTAAAAAATGAGTTCCACACAAGTCTTTCATGTAACACAAATCGATAGTAAGAAGTTAACTTAATTGTTTTCATAAATTTTAGACAACATAAAACAATTAAGTTATCCCCAAAACAAACTCAAGAATTGTGTTGATTCAGCTCATTTAAATAAGCACTTTGAAAAAGCGGCAAAAGTCATTTTTGTGTGCATTGTTACAGTATTAATATTTATGAGTCAGTCTGATAGTTTCTATGTTCTCCTTATACGTTCACATTGTTTCTCTTCCTCTGGTCTAATCTACAGGCAGACTCCAGTAAACAGACGTATTTATTCTCATCACATAACTGTACCTCCAATTACCCCTGCTTCAGACAAGCCCATAGCACTAATGGTGGTGCGCACACATACGGCAGTATTGCATAAATATGCCCACAGACAGCATAAACACACAATCATGCATCTCAGTGCGAGCTGGAGTCCTGTGGATCATTAGCGCATTTGAAGACATGCTTAGCTCCACACTTTGTACAATTTACCACAGAGTTTTGTTTACTCATCCATAGCATAAAGAACTGCAGCATACTGCCGCGCTATTTAATAAATAATACATTTTCAGACAAATGGATAAAAACATCACGTTGCGTCTTATACCGACGTGACAAAATATAGCAATAAAATCTGTCTTTAACATGAAAATGTGTCCAACCGCTCCCTATCGCCTATCTGCTATGTAGTGAACTTCGAGCATTGGCCATTTTCTAGTAGGCTAATGTTCAAATACTGAGTGAGTGTCACTTCCTACATTTGTTCACCACTTTACATACTTAATACCTGATTTTCATGTATGCTTGCTTAAGCATAATTTCCTAAAATCCAATGCAAGACAGCAATAGATTATAAAGCAAATATAAAAATGACATGGCAAGTTCTAAGAAAACATCCATAAGATGTAGTTTGTCACTGTATCATATGCTGAACCACCCTAAAGCCAAAACTTGCTAAAGCATTTAGCTTTTTATACAACTTTGAACTTTCTTGCTGAACCTTGTCGTGCTTGCTATCCATCAAAGGATCCCAGTGGTTGTTTATCATTTAAGTATGCTGAGGTCTTTAAATAGCAGTAGCCTATTGTGCAAAGAACTACATAAAAATAAGGTCTATGGGTCAATATGTCCCTTTAATCATAATTCTTTACAGCGTTTTAGTGTTTATTTCACCAGAATCTGCAGTGAAATATGTTTTATTGCATTTTTGCGGTTCAGAAATGTCCACAAAATTCCCAGTTTAATTCATGAGTCAGATTGAGGACAAAAATAGCCTACAAATATGTTCACACTTTTGATAGGTTCTTGTTCATAAGGATATGTTTAATAAATAATAATAATAATGGGTAAATGTGACATTTATTTTATTTCTAATTTTGTAAATAGCATAAAGGTAATTATAAATGACAAGCAAACCGTGTTTTTTTTGCTCAAAAACAAAATTATTAATATTTATTTAGTATTATTAACATAAACCGACTCACTTGTGTTTGTTAGGGGTGTTCGGTTCTGGGTTTCTCGGAGTCAACTCCGGAATCGACTACATTTACATTCACTTAAAATAGCGCAAGGATTAAACATGCTGTATCATATCACACTTTAATGCTACTGCGTCAATTGCATATGTCAATTGCAGCTTTATTGTGCAGTTCTCTTCTGGTCAGACAAATTCAGCAGTAAATCATGCACTCAAAATAGAATAGTTATCAGCCTACACTTTTTACAGCATATTTGAATTGTCTAGTTTAGATAATTTAGAAAATTACATTGCAATCTTGGAGACAGAAAGTTAAAACATCAATTTATAAATAAAATGTTTAATGGAAAGGTGCAGTTCATTAGCAAAGAAAAAACACCCCTACTGAGCCCAAACAACGTTTAAAAAAAAAAAAAATAGTCTAAATATCTTAATATTTGGTACTTGAATACTGAGTACCAGGTAACGCATGGAACGACCCAAATCTGCGGTTGTTTATGATGTAGTTTGCTCTCTTTTCATGCCCTATGTAGGGATTAGTGATCGAATGAGTGAACTAGTAGGCTATCCTAAGTTGTTTTGGACACTCCCTTTGGTTTATTTCCTGTTTTACATTTTAATTTCTATAGCTTCTGAGAATCCAAAAAGAGCCACATATTGATAAGGTTATGATAGCTGTTTTAATATTAAGTTATGATTGAATTGCCTCTTGTTACAATTATGAAATAGTATGATAACAGACAGAAAATGTTCATGGGCCAATGAGATGACCAAATTGAAATAGTCTATTATTGAGGTCCATGTTTAGGAACTTGCACACCCCTGCAATTAAGAAAAACATTCCACATCATGTTAAATTAAGTAGATCTTGTAAAAATTATTTGTGTATATTTAAAACTGATTTTAATCATTTTATTAGAACCACAACAATTGCTAAATTGTGTCCCCTGACTTTGAACAGACATCTGAATGCTTTTTTTATGCTAAGTTATTGAGAAAGCTCTGTAGACACCTGCATTTTAATAACACAATAAGCGTCACGCTGGGTAAACAAAAGTCGAGACTAATAATAGAAATATGTCACATCTACCTGCAAATATATTCTGAGAATTGATTCAAAGTATTTGACTGAAGAAATTATGAAATCAACAGCCCCAAGACAGCTACATTATACATTATATGCTAAAGTCTTGATGACTATATTTATTGAATTGTCTCTGATAGGGAATCCTTGTATTTATATATTAAACTTCAAAATTCAAGCTTTGAGTTATAATTATAGTCTCCCCTATGAAGTAAATCAGTCACTCCTGCTTAGAAATCTGTAAAAATGAATTATTTTTTAAATAAGAACTTGATGAGGACAAAAGTTTCTGAAGTCTAAAGATGTTTGCCTGCTGTGTCCAAGTTCAAACTGCTATACTCCAATGTTGAAATAATAACTTTACATTTATGTAAGGATCTATTGTGCCAGAGTGTAGAAATGCTTATAGGATTTGTTGCAAAATGAATTGGTAGAGCTATTTACTCATTGTCATAACCCAAAAAGACAGTTTAAAGTTTGGAAGTAATACTTTACATCAGTGTTTCTCAACCACGTTCCTGGGGGACCACCAGCACTGTGCATTTTCCATGTCTCCTTAACCAAATACATCCGATTCAGATCATCAGCTCATTAGCAGAGACTGAAAGACCCTAAAAGGGTGTGACAGACAAAGGTAGTGCTGGTGGTCCTCCAGGAGAACCACTGCTTTACATGAAGGTTGTATCAGTTGCATTATTATGCCAATAGGTGGCGACAAGCAACTGTTAAAAATGTATTTAACTGAATCATTCAATTAAGAGTTTTGATTTTCTAAGATAAACTGCTACACTTCATTTACTACTATATCTGTATGGCTGTATTCATGGAATTATTTCACATTTTGAGTCTTGCATTAAATATGTTTATTTAAACTTCCAACAAATATTCAGAACACTTCCCACGTGGCTCTATGTTCTCACTTAAAAAGTCCACAGGCATCAGACAGTCCCACTGAGAGCTGTCTCAGAGATAAATCCTTTTTAATGAAGAACTTGCAGTTCGCAAAGTCGTGTGAAGCCTGAAGATATCTGTCCGTTAAAAGTGATCCGTTCACATTTTACACAATTCTTTCTAATAATCAGGAGCGAATTCTTGTAAATGATGCCCTCATGCAATTTTTTTGTCAACAATATGTGATAGTTAGCCATAAAACTAAAAAGACAAGAGGGTTATTTTAGTATTGTTTATCTTGGAGGGACTAATTGAAGTGTCACAATTCATTATACAGGCTTTGTCCTCCACCCGTCCAATGCCAAATGACAGTATCAATCTCCCTCTCTGTCTGCTCACATCACTGTCCAGCATGACTTTGTGTAGGAGTAAAAGTCTGCCTATTTATTCGGATAACTCTCCCTGCTTCCTTTTTATCGGTTCAGTTTTCAGGGAACGCAGTAACTACATGAACTGCTGTGTTACTGGTGGTAGGGCTGCACGATATTGGAAAAATCTAACATCGTGATATTTTGTTATTCTGCAATATATATATTGTGATATGAATACAATTTCATCAGATGACCTAAATAATTCTAATAAAATAATTGACTTAAAGAATTTAACATTTTAGCTGATTGATTGGGATAATTTTGTAGGTGCATCTGCATAAAACCTAATAAACAATCTCTACAAGCATAGAAAAATGCAATAAAACGTTTATTGCAAGAAATAAACCATTATTTATTGTTTTTCGAGGCGTCTAACAGTATTCAGGTACAGTAATTGAATAATCAAATGTAAAATAACACTGCATAGTTTTGTTAAATAAATAATTCAACAAAATGAATCGTTAGTAGGGCTAGGAAGTTTGGTGATTTTGATTAAAATCAAAATCTCTATTAATTGAACATTTTAACTCCATTACGATTAATAAACGATTATTTTATTTATTTATTTTATTTAGTTTTTGCCCTCACAGTTCACTGACAAGTTTTGTACAGTAAATATGCTCACAAATTACAAGTAAAAGATTTTTGAATGAAAGGTGCATTACCTGATTTTAAAATAATTGAAGGAAATGCACACTATCTACTATCTATGATTATTTATTGAACATCAACATTGAACAACTGAAATTAAAGCACACATTGCCTAAATAACTTGCACCTTTGGAAACAAATTGAATTATTCTCAATGTTTTCCATATTAAAAGTAGAAAATAAGCAGTATCTCTTCTAAATAAAATAACTCTTGCATATCCTGTAAATAATATTTTAAGCAGTGCATTTCTTGCATCTTCTGTAAACAAATATTTTAATGTAAATAATAATTGGTAACACTTTACAATAAGGTTCATTAGTTAATGCATTTACTAACATGAACTAATCATAAACAACACTTGTACAGCATTTATTAATCATAATTCAACATTCACTAATGCATTATTAACATCGAAGTTCATGCTTGTTAACATTAGTTAATGCACCGTGAATTAACTTGAACTAACAATGAACAACTGCATTTTCATTAACTAACGTTAACTAACATGAACAAATGCTGTAGTAAATGTATTGTTTATTGTTTGTTCATGTTAGTAAATGCATTAACTAACATTAACTAATGAACCTTATTGTAAAGTGTAACCTAATAATTTTAATGTAATTGAAAAATATGCCATCTCAAGGCCTCTCTGGGGTAGCTTCCAATTATCGTCAATCTAGTACAAAGTAAGGCTCAAAAATAGGTATATCCTACTTGACCAGAGATCAAATGTGGCTGCAAAGTGTCTAAATAGAAGTATAAATCAGCTTTAGCCTTTAACAGGGTTATGTGACTGCACATGCGGTAGGTAAAGTAATAAAAAAAATTGACCAAAAAAAATTAGATCGATTATAGGTTCTGAATGTCGATTTCAATTAACCACCCAGCCCTAATCGTTAGGTTACAATTGGTTCAATTTCTTATGCCTTAATGCTTTTAAAATCCTCATACAGTCACAGGCCTCAAAAATGCATGCAAATTATGAATTATAATCCAGAATAAACATTGCATATCCTTGCAAATGCTCACATTGTGATATTGATGCTGAAATAAAATATTGTGCAGCCTTAGTTACTAGTTACTGCATGATATTGGAAAAAAAAATACCATTTATTTATTTATTTTGCTATATAAATTTCGATATGAATTCAATTCCATCAGATTACTCTATTTGGAAAGAAATCGATTTTAGATTGATTGGGATGATTTTGTAGAGTAATTTAAATAAAATATATTAAGAAACAAGAACAGATACATACAATAGAGCAAAGACACATGAAATAAACAGTGCTTTATGGTTTTCTAAAGAGACTAACAGTATTTAGGTGCAAAAATAATCCAATGTAAGATAACACTATACTGTACTCTCCATCATTTCTATAATTCAATAAAAATCTGTATTTATATAAAAAAATCACATGTTCTGAATGATTGTGCCTGATGGTCTACTAATAGTCAATATTGCAGATCCAAGGGGTGTGACGAGATCTTGGGCTACAAGATCTCGCAAGACTACATCGTGACAAGATTTCTTGTCAAGGTGAAAAGTTGTCTTGCGAGTTGTGATGTTATGATATAGCGTAAGTGTGAATTTAGCACTGAAGCTTGGAGCCAGGATTGGATTTGAACCACAAATCAAGTGCTTTGCACACACCTGGCAACTCAGCTTACCTTGGTGTTGCTCATTATTAGTTTGCTTGGGCGGGTGTGACAGAACAGCTTTTTTCATCGGAGTTCAAAGGTTGCCTGGTCCAAAAGCAAAGGCTGCTACAACTGCAGCCACACAAATTAACCATGGACATTACCATGCGATGGAATAGCATTTTAGATACGCTTGAAGTCATAATTGTCGTGAACAAAAGAAATTAAGACGTGGAGTGTTCCTATTTTAGTCGCATTATTGAAGTGCAGTACAGACATGTAAAAGTGCAGTAATCAAACTATTACTGTTGTGTAGGACTTTAAGCCGTATTTCGTGACAAAAATTTAAATCAAGAAAAAGTTGATTTTAAAAAAGACCAATGCAATTAGTTTTGCATTTTGTGAATATTTTTTTAATTGCCTTTTTTTCAGTTGAATAAGAATATTTTTCATTCATATATTTCATCTTGTAAAAATCTTGTCTCGTTCTCGTGAACCTAATTTAGTGTCTCGTGGAGTAAGCGTCTCATCACATTCTTAGCAGATTCTTATTATTGTAGTCACTAGAGATGTCTTGATCAGGATTTTTTGCCCTCGAGTCCGAGTCACTTGATTTTTGAGTATCTACCGATACTGAAAATCGATCCGATACTTCTATAATACAGAAAAAAAAAATCGAATAGTTCTTTGTGCTACAAAGGCGAATGGCAGGTCACCCATTGCGATCATTTGTGCTATCTTAGCTGTGTTGTCCTGTGCCTTCACGTTGTCATGGGGCATTTTTTTTCTTTCCTCTTCAAACTCTCTTGCACCGTGAGCTGACTCCTCTTCGGTTGGGTTGCCTGGGTAAACTCGCTGTATTGCGTCTAGTGTTTGTTTTTGAGGTGCCTTATCAGGTTTGTTGTTAAATGTAGCCTTTTCCTTTCCACCTCTTGCAATCCTAAGTTTACATACCTCACAGTTTGCTATGGCAAAGTTGTCGTCATCAAGTTTGTAATACCTCCAGACCGATGACATACTCGCGCTTTCCGCTTCAAGCTGCTTCCGTGTTCTATTTTGCCGGCATTTAACCAATATCGTCTCTGCAACAAAGTGATGTCATGCCGCACGCGTTGCTGTTTCTGTGTGAAGTCAAGAAAGAGCTCTAACTCTGTGCCACCGCATGACTATAGATATGTTAAAAAATAATATATATATATATGCATGTGTATATATATATATATATATATATATATATATATATATATATATATATATATATATATATATATATATATATACATATATACATATATATATATATATATATATATATACATATATATATATATATATATATATATATATATATATATATATATATATATATATATATATATATATATATATATATATATATATATATATACACATGCATATATATATATATATATATATATATATATGCATGTATATTTGAGTCCTGATTGGGAGGTAACATTCGATTCTGATAGAGTCTAAAACCGCGTGATCGGGCTTGATTTCCGATTTCGGGCACATCCCTATTATTTATTTATTATTATTTATTATTTGATCGATATTCAATTGTCTTGAGTACTTTGTCATTTACATCTTTGCATTTGACAGATGCTTTTATCCATTGTGATGTCAAAGATGCAAGATAATTGGTTGAGTTTTAGTATACCAAATTTTTTTGTTTAGGTGCTGTGTGGAGCTGAGGAGAAGAAAATGCTGTGAAAGTCACCCTTTTGTTGGAGTGGCTGCATCCTTGGAGGATTGCTGTCAATGACAAACTTTCAGAACCAACAAGTGTTTCTGACACTCGCAGAAATGCCAATCCATCCAAAGGTAGGCTCCCCCGGGCGTCATACTATCTCTTGTTCTTGAAGTGAAATTATAGCATGATATCAGCAAGCTTCATTCGTTATTGTCAAGCATATTGTTATGACAATGCTGGATATTTTAAAATGTCAAAGAAACACAGTGCTATCCCACACAAATGAGGGCTATGAAATGTTATTGCTTTTCGCATCTGCAGATAAATCAAAGGTGATGACATGTTAATCCGGGCCGATAGACTGATGACTTGTCTTCCTGACAAATGGTTGCTGTATGTTGCATCCGCTCTTCTGCTCTTTTCCACGGTCCTGTAATTGCCATTTAAAAGTTTTTAGGGTTAAATTGATGGATGTCAGTCTGAACAGTGCGTTACGTCCTTCTATTGCACTTTAATTTATCCTGACATCAATCATTTACCCCCGCGTGCTTCATTACGGACAAACTCTGAGAGGAAGAGTGTGTGCTAGGTTTTGTCCTTGAAAGCGCTGTAATATTCAATCATGTTCTTCAAAACAGCCATTTAGAGAGATGCTGCTTATTATTTTTTTGCATTGATGCAATAAACGATAGCACAACTCAACTCTACATTATGATATATATAGTTTGTTTTCCAGACATGTAGCAGAAGCCTACCTACAGAATAGACTCTATAGACCTTAATCTACAACAGGACTAAAATATTGTGACATGGCATACCTGGGTCCAAAAATTTGTGTCATTAATCATTTTGTTACTCACCGTTTTGTTCAGTCTTTTCTCAGTTTTCATCTTTTTTTCCAGTGAATATTGCTATTGTGTATTTTTATGGGTTCTGTGTCTTGTACTTCTGAACACCAGAATACGCTTGTAAAAAATGTGGTGTTACAAAAAGTACTTTGCGACAACATTTACTGTAGAAACTAGACATGGGCTGGTAAAAGATTCTAATGCTATCATAACCTTGGATAAAAACTAAAAAATATGTGCAATTTAGGGAAAATCTCTAATTGGGATTTTTTTGGACAGATGTTGTGATTTTGATTTTATTTGGGATTTAATTTTGTAGTCAAGCTTCAGATATATATTATAAATCAACTTAAATTATTATTATTATTATTATTTTTAAATATTCAGAAATTAAACACTTATTTTTCTCTAGAGCAAACAGTAAACACAAATAAAATGACCTTACCTTTCTGTAAACAAGTTCAACTTAAATAAGGGAGATAAAAAAAATAATAGTAATTATATAAATACAGAACACTCACCAAACTAACATGGCTGAAGCAACTCTCAAATTGTACTTTGCTGTTGCTCGCTTCTAGAACGAGTGTCACTAGCAATACTTTCAGTTGACTTTTTAGCAAGACACTCCACATATAGTTGCTTGAGTGGCTTTTTTAGATACTGGTTGTTGTATTTCATCGTGCTGTGGTAACAATTCTTACAAATGACCTGTTTTTGTTTGATGTCTGTGACTTTGAAACCAAAATATTCCCATATTACCGATGTCCTGTTTTTCTTTGATATTAATTAGCCTATTAATGCTTCTGAAGTGGCAGACGCCATCATCCCACTTGTCCGTGCTTTCCTGTTTGTTTGTTTGTTTGTTTGTTTGTTTGTTTGTTTGTTTGTTTGTTTGTTTGTTTGTTTGTAGCAGCCTCTTGCTATTTAGCTAATCGCAACATTTCAAATCGTGATTGCGATTCAATTTTGATTAATTGCACAGCCCTAGTCTCACTGTATTCTGATCAGATCACTGCTCCAAAATAAGTTTATTTTAAATGTCTGGGTAAAAACAACAACTTTTTCCCCCATTGAACACAATATATTTTATTTTTAAATATTTTGGACCAGTAGCTTTTGATGTAGAGGTTCCTTTTCTGCTGGAAATACGATTGCCATAAAAAAAACTAAATAAGATAGTTGTGAGAAAAATGTTAATTTTTTTTTTTTTTTTTTTACTTGCATACCTTACAAAACTTTGGCAGTTTTAAAACGGACTTTTCCAAACCTTGAAACCAGTTATCGTCCCATGACCAGTAGAAACATGTTTTAAATCTAGAGTTGTCAATTTGGGACTTTTATGATCGTGAAAATGATCAAGACCATTCAATGCACAGACCATTTTCAGGATTTCAAATAGTTTTTTGTTTTTTTTTTTGCTTTATTTAATCAATTTTTATGGTTTGTTAGTCTTGCCTATATATATATATATATATATATATATATATATATATATATATATATATATATATATATATATATATATATATATATATATATATATATACACAGTATTTTTTTTTTGACTGGTATACTGATTTTTAATCAGCATTTGTCTCACCAAGGACCACAGTTTCAGCTAAAAATCGTCTCTAATGTTTTACTTTAGAAACTGTCAACCTACATCTTAGATGGCCTGAGGGTGATTTAACAAAAAAAGTACCCTTAATGATGACAGAATTTCTATTTTTGCGTGAATTGTGCCTTATAGTACTACAGATCACAGACTTTAAATTCTGCCACAGTTAATGGCTTCCAGGTTTGGATATGTCACTATCAGAAATGTTTCCTCTGCAATTTTTAAACAGTATCGCATGCAATTCAAAGGTCATAGGTTTGATTCCTATTTGTATAAACTGATTACAGGGTTAAAGGTCTTAAAATGTCTTAAATTTCAAAAACTAAATTTTAGGCTTTAAAAAGTCTTAAATTCAATGAAATATTGTGTTGTATGTTTTAAATCATTTCAAAAGTGTCTTAACTTTCCTCTGGTGAAGTAAAGCTACCCAATCGGGCTGACATCCATCCAATCACCAATAATCCATCTTAATAAAATCAAGGAAAGAACACTAAAAACATTTACACATTCCTCATAATAATAACAGAGCAATATATCTTTACATTATCTTCCATTCATACAAAAACTATTCACAGAAGAGGGAGTAGACATAATATTTATAAATAGGCATGAAACTTAAGGTTTTATAACTGAAATACATAAGGTTGAATATAAGTTATACTCAAATCAATTTGGACCAAAACCAACAAATATATATATATATATTTATTTATGTAATTGTCTCCAAAATAAATATAATTTTAACTTGTCATTTTTATTTAAAAATTGTTTTGACACAAAGTATGTTTAAAGTAAGGATTAAAGGATGTTGCTGAGAAATAACTTCTTTTAATTTTTTTTTCCATTGGGCCAACTGGGTCATTAGAAATAATCATTAGTGTTTAGCCCTGTATAGGTCTAAAATTTAATTCATCATGGTCTTAAAAGGGTCTTAAATTTGACTTGATGAAACCTGCAGAAACCCTGTGATTAAAATGTGTACAATGCAAGTTCAATGCAAGTTGCTTTATAAAAAAACTCACATTTCTGTATTGAAAAGCTATTATTTGCATAAATGCAAAATAAATTGATACAGATCACTTAATTATTATAGAAAACAAAGTCATGCATTTTTTTTTTTTTTTTTTTTTTGCAGCATAGCATTTCAATGAAACCCAACGCTAACCGTTGTTATTGTTTTCTAGAAAGAGCAATTAAAGGTTCCTGTGAAACCTTTTGCTCTGCTTTTGTTTGTCTTCCTTTACCAGCAATTAGACTCATTAGTCAGAGTGTGTGTGATACAGTCATGAATTAGGATGCTCATTAGCGGAAGTAGCGCTGATGTGCAGGAACATTTTACTGATGTAAGGTGTCTCTTGTCTTAGTACTGATGGCTGTTCTAGCGGGACATGGCATGGACAATTCTCTCTCTCTTTCTTTTGCTCACTCTCAGACACCTTCTAAGTGAATGTGAAAGACTATTGTACTATCAGGGAGAGGTGCCAATTATTTATTTGTTATTTGATGACTGATTGTCAGTTCTTTAAATAGATACACCCTAAAAATCACCCTATTGATGGTAGATTAAGCATTAACATCATTAATGTGCATAAAATTAAAATGCGTGAATGAAACATTAATTAAAAAGGAAGCAAGCACGCATGAGATTCACTATGCTTGGACAAACAGAATGAGGCATCAGTTTGCCAGCAGGGGTGTTAGGTTGCGTTGCTTTACGTTGCATTGCACTGTATTCATTGTAAAGAGCATTATCAGATAAATTCATAAGCATATCATCTACGCAACTGGTACATTAAACCCACAAACAGGTAATGTGCTGTAAACTTTAATGTCCCCTTTTGGGAAAATTTGTTCTGCAGTGTAATTGATTTACACCACATACACCACACAGATAAGATGAATATCACACAACATTAATAGTACTAAAAACAGCTTCCCATTAAAATTTTGCAAATCAATAGCACAAGGAACAAATGAAATTTAAAATCTACTGGTCCTTGTCAAAGGGACCCTATACGACGATACTGAGGGAAGGGATTGAAATTAATCAAAAAGAGGATAAAATGTGTCAGATGTAATCTGATAAGCTTTTTTTAAAACCTGAATTTTATACAAATTGGATAAACCCTTGCATTTTTACCCCTAATACGGAGCTATTTAAAACCTATGAGAGCGAGTTTTGAAGAAACAAACCAACAATCATGTAAAGTCATATTTACATGTTTACATGTTTACTATGCTTTGAAAAACAGAATGAGATTTCATCAGTTTACCATCCGGGGTCATTGTGTTGTGTGGTACAGATTGTTAATTACCTATTTCACCACTTTTACAAGATGTAAGACTTTGGTGTCTCCAGAATGTGTCTGTAAAATTTTAGCTCAAAATACCCATCAGATTATTTCTTATATAATGTAGAATCTGCCCATTTTGGTGTCTGAGTATAGTGTAGTTGATAAACAGATAAACAGCCGTCAGTGGTCGAGACAGACACAGATGAAGCTGAAATAAGGTCGCTAGTCAAAAATACTAAATAAGTTTATTTGATGTATTTGTGGTGGAGTTTATTCAAGCCTTTCTGAAATGATGAGTCACACACAAATACTGTTTGCAGTACACACACATATGCGCGTTTAAAATGTTTTAAACTTATCAAATTAATTATTGAGGTGCAGCTGATCACAGAGTTGTAGCGTACGTTTTAATCCCAGTTTCTTTGCAAAAAAATGTTCTATTGACATGTGTATATATGTTATCATGGTGACATGGCATCTGTCAATCAATTTGGTAGAGGGGGAAAACCGCACTTTTACATCACGTTGTAGTGTCAAAATCACTGGGATTTGGATCCTATCTTAACGTCAGTTAAATAAATATTTACTACTTTTTTATTATTTTACACTATACTTACACACAGTTCAGTTCAAACAGCTTACAAAAGTTTATTTTCATCATACAAGTAGGTGCCCTTTAGAAGAATTACACTGGTAACGGCTACACTTAGCTCATAAACAGGTAATATAAATTTTGAAATTTTCTGCATGTGATGAAGTGGCCTAATAACTAAATAAAAATAAGCTTTTAGCACATCGTGGACATTCATGTGTAAATGTTGGCCTTTTCCAATTTTCCATTTTTTACCTAATAGGCACAATATTTTATGCATATATATGGGAAGAAAATAAATAAACCTCATTGCTACATAAACCATTTGCTCAAAAGCATGCACCAGTTACCAGAGTGTATAATGGAGACATATATTAGGCATTGCATTTAGTCATTATATTATTATTTTTCTTTATTCTGTTCTATTAAATGATCAATGATTGAAAACATTTTCTTTTTGGTTTTGTTTTGCTTACATTTTCAGTGTCATACAGAACTTGTCATGCCAGTGACAATTTGCCATTGGGGTATTAATTGATTATTAATTTAAAAACAGCAATTGCTCATGATAATTTACATCCCTACCAGCAGCAAACTACTTCATCATAGCAACTCCAGATGGTCAAGCTACTTTTGGAATGTTGTTGACAGTAAATGACAAAACTATCGCCTTAAGCTGGGTTTTCCAACAGAAAAATATTCCCGCTGATGTAACTTTTGGGTCTAATGATGTTTATTATTACACGGATGTATGTCCTAACAAGCTTAGACAGTTCTCTCTCTCAGGCTTCAAATAGCCAGCAATAAGGAGTGTCTTTGTTGCTGCTGTAATGGCAGCTCTCCTCCTGGTCTCACCTGTGCTCCTCTGAGAGAGGGTTATGGTGCTGCAGGCTTCACTGATGCTAAATTACTGCCACTACTCAGCACCACACAGAAACCCAAGCTGCGCTCAAAGAACTCACAAATCCGTCATAATATTGTAATTATGAAAGTAGGAGGCTGACAACAAAGCAAACAACAAAGCTTTGAAAAAATAGGAATGGGTAGAAAGTCAGAAGGAGCAAAACACGTGTTCATATTAACTTATAAATAAGTAAATCGCCCGATCAGAGCTCTTCAATGTTGTTGTTTTTTTCTTTCTTGCTGGCCTGCAAATGCACAAACAAGCTTTTCTCTGACTGTTCTCTTTGGCATTGCTCTTTTTAGCATTTCTCAATCAAATCCGATGCCCTATAAATGTTTGCCCAGGCTTCTGAAGGAGTTACCATGGTTACCGCGGCTCTTGTAAGCTGGCAGACTGAAGGAGGCTTTAGTTATATCTGTCAGGTCCAGGGCTGCAGGCAGACTCAACACCACCTTGAGCATGAGGAAAGTACTGCAGCATTTTTGCCTGTATCAGGGCTTTCTGACTGGGGTCTAGTAGGATAAATTGGAGAATGAAAAAAAGATAAAACCAAAGATGGTTATTAAACTAATAAAATAATAGATTTCAAAGTAAAAATTATTATAAAATCTACATAATTCTGATTTATATATTTGTTTAATTAGTTTCTGCAATGTTCACAGTTTTTACTATAATGCTGAAAAGTTTCATTGTCTTAACAGTAATTTGTATTTTACATATTTGTCAGATAACACTTACTTATAACACATAATTATCCAGGTAGTATTTATATGCTATGGTGCTATATCAATATTATCTTAATTTATTATATTTTTTGAATGTTATTTTTAATATTGAGTACTGTTTAATACACTGTAAAACCCAATACGTTAAGGTAACTCAAACCATTTGAGGAAACCGATTGCAACAAACCATTTAAGTTCAAAAACTAATACAAATGAGTACTGTGAACTTACTCCATTTAAGTAAATGTAGCAATTTGAGCACAGTAGAACCCAATTAATGAGGAGAACACAGAGTACTGTAAATCCCAATAAGTAAGGCGACCTAAACTGTTTGAGGAAACCGATTGCTACAAACCATTTGAGTAAAAAAAAAAAAAAAAAATCTAATCTATATGAGTACTGTGAACTTACTCCATTTAAGTCGAAGTAATGAGGTATTTAATTAACTCTTTAACACCGAGTTCAAAACTCTTCTCAAATGAGTAAATTAACTTTCAGTAAATTGAGTTAACTACCTTAATTTCATTTGATAAAGTTGACTGTTGGGTTTTACAGTGTATATATCATGTGTATTAAATGATTCTAAAATGATTATATATAAAATAAATATAAAAACTCATGTCACAACAGAGAGCTCACCATACAATAAAATAAATAAATAAATCATTATATAATTTTATAAAATTCTAATATAACTTATTATAATACAATTATCATATAATTTTATTTATATTTTATTATTATTTATATATATATATATATATATATATATATATATATATATATATATATATAAATGAGCAATATCACAAAAGTAGCAGTGCAATGTGGCTTTATATCAGCACTGGTGGGAGGCGTGCGTTGTGCCACCAGTGATGATATACAGCCACATGGCACTCACTGCTACGAGTGTTATATTGCATTTATACAACAGTTCAACGACATAACCGTGTATATAAAAAGAAAATCAAACACGGAGAGTCTAAAAACCCTTTTGTATGAGTAACTACTTTCTTTTGCCATTTATTCACTTTTGCAGCTGATGTCAGAACAGCAGAAACCGTTGCTACTTCACAAACGTTAGAGCTAGTATTTGAATGATTCTCTAGCGTAATAACTAAAGTGATGACAAAACAGGTGATTTTGCTGACATTATAAGATTATAAGGCTGAACGTCATGAAATGCCATCAGTCTACAGAAATGTCCCAGTATTTCTGTTGCAATCTGGATATCACAATATTTAACCCTGAAAAAGCCAAAGCAAACACCACCAGATTAATGTTGTGTTTGTGATAAGGAAAAACGCTAAACAGATGCTGGCATTTCTTCTTTCTTTGTTTACTGAATTAGTCTGCAGTGAGTCCCATCTCACACTCAACACACTACAAGTTCTATGGAATAAACACAGCACTACAACATACAAAAGAGAGGGATCGCCTTAAAGTCACTTACCAGTTTTATATTGATTTGATTATAAGGAGGATAGGAGTTTTTCCTCTAAAGAGCTTATTATGCTATCTCTGTCACCATCTTGTGGATGGCACTGAATAGTTGCAATCTAAACAACTACATTCTCGACTAAAAAGCCTCAAAAGTACAACTTTGTTGCCCAACAGCTGCAACATTTATCAAACTGTAGTAAGTTTATTGATCTGCTGGCACTCTAGATGGGCGGAGTAATACAGAGAAGTGAGGAGGCTTTAGGAGTTCTGAAATATATGCAGAATATCACACTGCTATCAGCCAATAAGATTTGAGAACTAGAGAGAACTGTTATATAAATATGACAATAACAATAAAATAATAGATTATGTAATAGATTGTGTAAAGTTTTACATATTTTACAAATGTATTTAGTTGCTGCTTATATTGAATTTAGTTTTATTTTAATCTCTGGTGGTCTGATTTGCAGATTTAAAAGTCTGAAAACTGCTGACCTACATTTTCTTCTACCGCACTCCAACATTTAAATGAATTATATCATGAGACATCTATGTGCTTGATCTTTCAAGATAAAAGAGCTGGATATATGTTAAAACATACTGTAACTTTCCCTCTAGTCCATAAAAACATTTTCTTTTGACAATATGCTTCAAAAACATCCTGTTCCGAACTTGTGCGAGGCATCAGACAAATGTGTTATGGCTGCTATTAAAGAAAATAGTCATTGTCGATACCAGAAATGGTTTTAAATATTTTCATATAACCTTAATGCTTGCTGCTTATGAGTGCAGTGTGAAACATGCATAAGATCCCCTCATCATCTTCCTGTCTTATCTAATGGCCCCTGCATTAATGCATACCTCCATCTTAAAATGAATACAAGCGTACAGGCTGCCTTGCCATTTGTTGTGCATATTTGGTCCATGCTGATGCCTTGTTGATCTCTCACTCCTTTCAGTTTAATATGCGGGTCTCCTTTGAGCTCCATCCACTGTTAAACCCTGGAGAAATAAAGAAAGATGAGTATTTATTCACATGTGGACACGTATGTAAAGATAACAGTTACTGCATTGAGCTGAATGTTAATGGATAAGGAAGCAATGAAGAGGTTTTAGATAATAAGAAGCTGTGTGGGGTCTGAACATTAAGACCTATCTATTCCATATTGCCTCGTTTTTATTTGCAAACAACAATAATATATTATGTCTACCTTGATTAAAGGAATGCTTCACCCATGTTATAATTTTGTGATCATTTACTCTTCACTTTTTCCAAACCTTGTGTGTTTCAAAAAGTAACATAATTTTTGGGTGAGCATCAGGAAATAAAAGTGTTTCTCAATCTCTTCTGGAGATTCATCGTTTGAACCACATTATTTGAAGATTTAAACTTCAATAATGATGCTCCTGAAGGGGGTGAAGCAACAACTTTTTAGGTAAAATCTGAAACAGATGCTTTTTAAATAATAATGTTTCATATAATTGCTTTACAGTCAATATATTTTACAATTAGGTTGTTTTCTTGGCTTGGTTTATTTTTCTCCATACTTAATTAAAACTTAACATTCCCTTTCTCTTTCAAATAGTATTGAGATTATTCCATATTTTTTCTATTTTATATATTTCAATTACTATTTTAAATTAAATGTAAAACCACTTACAATGACATGCAGTCTAGTCTTATATTAAATGAAGTAAAAAAATTATTTAAAATATTTATCTATAAAATTACTTTTATTTTTGTAACATTTAATTTCTGAAAACAAACATTTTTGTTCATTCATTAATTTTGCTTCGGCTTAGTCCCTTTATTTATCAGTGGCCGCCATAGCCTAACCAGCATATGTTTTATGCAATGGATGCCCTTCTAGCTGCAACCCACTAATGAGAATCACCCATACACATTTACATTCATACACTACGTCTAATTTAGTTTATTAAACCTCTTTGGACTGTGGGGAAAACCAGAGCACCCGGAGGAATCTCACAGAAATGCCAACTGACCCAGCCGGGATTCGATCCAGCAACCTTCTTGCTGTGAAGCGACATTGCTAACCACTGGGCCACCATGCCGCCCAAACATATATTTACATTTGAATTACAATGTTTCATGTTGTATATTATTTGTAATTTTTTTATTCAATGTTTTTTATTCAATTACATTTTACTCAAAACACTGCAGACATGTTGCAGTTGTATTCCAGTAGACAGTAGACTTCCAGTAGACTTTCAAAATATAAGTCTAAACCCTTAACATTTTCCCAAAGCTCTGAAAATGTTGATCTTGTAAATCATAAGATCAGCTTTCTTCATGAGCTGCATTCAAAATGGAATAAATGTATTTGTAGAGCACTAAAAAGGGAACAGAATTGTCAGTCTGATGATTGTTCAAACTGAACCGTATTAAAAATAACAGGGAGAAAAAAATTACATAAAATTACATAAAATGATTTCAAGTGAATGGTGAAGTGTTGGAAAGGAGTAGGGCATAGGGTGGATGACTCGGAATAAAACATAGCCAGTAACTTTGCTTCTGACTACAGTTCTAGATGTGTAGCTCCAATCCCAGTTTGCAATGCGCTTTTGTCGTATTGATCTCGTGGGCCAACCTAAACACCCACCCGTGACCTACTTACACCCACAGCTTTTCCACAACGGATGTCCAGCATTCTCCAGCCTACGGCACCTACACTGCATCTCTGCACAAGAAGTTTGGCCAGAGGAGAAATGGTCATGCCCAACTGAGCCTGGTTTCTCTCAAGGTTTTTTCCTTCACTTTTGTCAATTGGTGAAGTTTGTTCCTCAGCACTGTCGCCACTGGCTTGCTTGGTTTGAGACTTGTGGAGCTGTGTATCGATGGATTTGCTCTTCAGTGTTTGGACCTTCAGCAGTGAAATTTAAACCACACTAAACTGAACTTTAACTCTGAAAACTGGACTGACACAGTTTCAGTTTTATCAACATTTTATTTAGCATATTTGCAAGTATTGTACATCTATTCCTTACAGCCTTAATTTCATGTGTGTGCAACTGAATAATATAATGACTAACTTGATTAAACTTCCTCCAGCCTTCCTCCATGATGTCTGTGTAAATAGTGCAATAGTGTTGGACCTGGTGTATTGGACTGTTTGACTGACATATCTGGACTGCTGAATGATAATGTCGCGTATACCTAAGATCTGTCTAAAAATAAAAGCAGTTTCATAGCCTCGTGGATTTCTCCAGGGGAGGTGCCATTTGAAAAGTGGCCTGTAAAAGTTATGCTCGCTATGACAGGCGTATATGCCTGAGGTGGTGGTGAAATTGACTTCAATATTGCTGTTTGTCAGTAAATAGAGCATTGCGAATATTGGCTGCTATTTTTACGTTTTCAGAGATCATCTGAAATGATCACCTTAAAGAAGACAATATACTCCCGTATTTGGAAGAGAAGGCCATGTCATCTAAAATTAAGATGCAGCCATTGCATCCTAATCCCTGTGGCTGTGATATGAACAACAAAAAATTCTCTCAGTTGAAGTATTTAGATTGATTGTGTTATTGACAATGATAAAATAATTGTTTTTTTGTTTTGTTTGTGTCTGTTCCCTCAGTGCTCCCATTTGAACCTGATAATGCTGATGCCACATTAGCAGAGCGATTTGTTTTTGTCCCAAGAGATGGTTTGTTTTATAACTTGAATTATACTGTAATTTTACACACACTTTTTACAAATTTGTGTAATTCTACAAATACACACACTTTTTTTTTTATGGAGAATGTTTTTGGAATAGTGGCATGGTGGCTCAGTGGTTAGCACTGTTGCCTCACAGCAAGAAGCTCGCTGGTTGGAGTCTTGGCTGGCCCAGTTGGCATTTCTGTGTGGAGTTTGCATGTTCTCCCCGTGTTCGTGTGGGTTGCCAGGTGTTCCGATTTACCCCACAGTTCAAAGACATGCACTTTAGGCGAATTGGATGAACTACATGGCTGTAGTGTATGAGTGTGTGTGAAAGGCCCAATCCCAATTCTACCCCTTAGGCCTTCCCCTTACCCCTACCCCTCATTTTGTGCGTTCACTTGAAGGGGTAGGGGTGTCCCAATTCTCTTTAGCTTGAAGGCGTAGGGCTAAGGGGAACAGGTAGATATCCCTTTTTCAGGACCACACTCAAAACCAAGGGGTAAGAAAGTTTCCCAGAAAAGACCAGCCACAACAGCAGTATAGCTGTACCCGGAAGTAAGGAGATCCACAAATTAGTATTTTTTTGACTTTATTACGAATTTTTACAACAAACAAGCACATGTTTTAATGCATTCATAACCGCGCTCGTGTTTTACTGTCATGCTTTTCTTTTTAAAAGCGCTTAAATAAAAACCGATAAATTTCGCTATCTATAATCCATAATAATATTATTATTATTATTATTATTATTATTATTATACACAACATTCTGTCACTCAATGACGCTCGAATACCCTGTCAGAAAAGTCTAGTGGCTGAGAATGACCTTTTTACGGTGTCTGCTATAATGTTAATGTTGTTTCTGTGCATTTATATAGATGAGTATGGCCACTGTGTAAATGCACAGTACAGTTATGAGTGCCACATTATATTGTTATGATAACATAATATATGCCTTCAGTGATTTCCTAAAGATAAATACCAAAAAATAACACAAAAAATAACACAACTGGAATCGCAGTCGCGATTGTCTGATCTTATATGAAGCAGGAGATCACATTGACATATGATGACATATGCAGGTGTTGTAGTGCTGTCCTATTTCTTAGGTAAAAATTTATCAGAGCCCTGATAAATAAGGGACTCAGCCAAAGAAAAATGAATGCATGTTTTTTGGAATCAAAACATGTGCTTTGCTTGTCAGGTCGCACATTGTTAAATCAAAAATTTGGATACCGTCAAAGTCAATAAATGGTGTACGCCATCAAAAAACATAAAAAGTTAAGGTTTAAAAAAATATATTTTTATTATAATACAGACCAGACGATTAATAAATACTTAATGCATCATGTATGCATCATGAGTGTCTTTTAGTATTTTTTTTGTAAATCATTTAATTTTGTTTTCAGAAAAACTTCCTGTGCCTAGACTGCAGCTCTGCACAAGACGTTTGGCCATAGGGGAAATGGTCGTGCCCAACTGAGCCAGGTTTCTCTCTAGGTTTTTTTTTTTTTTTTTTTTTTTTTAAATCTTCGCTTTCGCCAATTGGTGAAAGGCTTGCATGGTTCGGGATCTGTAGAGCTGCGCATCGATGGATTTGCTCTTCAGTGTTTGGACTCTCAGTAGTGATTATTAACCCACACTGAACTGAGCTAAACTGAACTGAACTTAATCTCTGAAAACTGAACTGACACTGTTTCAATTCACTATAATCTTCCATGTGAAGCTGCTTTGACACAATCTACATTGTATGAGCGCTATACAAAAAAAGATTAATTGAATTGAAGTATTTTAGGGTGTTTTCACACCTGCCTTATTTAGTTCAGTTGAATCGCACTAGAGTTCATTTTCCCTCTGAGCTTGGTTCGTTTGGGCAGGTGTGAATGTAGCAATCGCACTCAAGTGCGCACCAAAAGAGGACCAAAAAAGCTTGCCGAAACCTCCTTGAAGAGGTGGTCTCGGTATGCTTTCAAACAAACCCTGGAGCGGTTTGTGGTGAGAACATGATCCAAACTAGAACAGACCAAACCGCAAAAAGTGCTGTGCCATAGTCCGATGCGCTGTGCATTATGGGATGTGGAGGAATATAATTGTTGACAGCGCTTTACCAACAATTTCAAACACACAGAGAGAGAGAGAGAGAGAGACAGAGAGGGAAAATCATTACCTCATGGATCGTTGGTAATATTTCCGGAAGATGACCATGCCGCAGTTTAGCTAAATGAAATCACGCCTCCTCCTGAAGTGACTTGCGATGCGCCTTCACCGTTTGCAATGCATTAAATAGTTTGAATAATTTGTCTAAATTGATGTATACAAACTATATAGTGTACTATGACCAGGGATACAATCAGTCAGCGCAGTCGTCCCTCCATAGTAAAAAGCAACATTTTGCGTCTGCCGGTTTGTTTGCTTGTGGGAGTTCCATTGGCATTTTCCCACACATTAATTCTGACCAATTGAAAAACAGTTTAGGAAATACGTTCAAGAACATGTGGCCAATGAGTGATGTGGATTTTGTCACATGACTTCATTTTGGTTCTTTTCAACTGGTTCGGACCAAAGCAATCAGTGTGGTGTGAAAAGGAACCCAAAAACGGGAGAAAAATGCTACAATGTATCATATGTTGCCCTTGGTCTGGACCAAATGTACCACAGATGTGAAAGCACTCTTAGTAGTATTTTAGTCCAAGTAATACTTAAAATAATGGAAATGTCACAATTAAACAAAACACTTAACTGTCTCAAAATAACATAAGTTTTCTTTATGCAAAATGTAACAATTTGTTTTCAGGATGGAACCAACTGTAGCTCTAGATTGCTTTTCGTTTCACCATGCCATCTGCACTATGAGAATAAAAATATATTGTTCACTGTATGCAAAGCCTGTTTTAGCAGTAAATAACCACAGTCTGAAAGTAACCTCATCATTATACCATTTCATGACACTGCAATTCTAAGATTCTGACTGTGCACGGCAGCTTGTGCAGTACATGACAGAAAACTGATAGGCTGAACAAATAACACCGATCACCGTTTGGGATTTCTTTGCTGTCACAAGAAATGCAAACAAGTGAAGACTCTTCATGCGTGAGAAGAAAATCCACTCTTAACACTTTACGCTGACTACTGTATGTTATTAAATAAACAATTTGCCACAAACACACTGACAAGTCTGCGAGGAACATCTCTCAGGAGCAGTGCACTGAAAAAGAGTAATTTCATTTCATGTGTAAATATCTGCTTGATGTCGGCAAGTGTAGATTCACCAAAATCTAAGCTGACAGCCTAGACAAGCAATTACAGTTCTTTGTGCGGTTTACAGGTGATGGACATGGAGCAGAGAACCTCAAACCTGCAAACGAATGCCAACGACCTGCGAGAATCGGCATGCACTTCAAATTCAGTGCGCACTGACAAGAGGGATGAAGTGTGTTTGTCTGCATTTCCATACGTGCCGAGACTACAAGCAAGAAACACATACACACGCAAAGGGAAGACAACCGTTCTGGGTGTGATGTCAGTTTTTTTGTGCGTCTCCTGTGGCGGAGTTGCTTTCACTTGTCAGCCTGCTTGTTTAAGAACTCGCCTGTAAGGGCTCAGATCATCTCCAGATTGAAGATTTTTTGGGTCGATTCTTTCTGCGTGCTCGTATACCAAGCATGCTGAAGAAGGGAAATGAGGTGGATAGAGATGCCCACCCATTGATCAGTTCTGCTCTGATGTCCTTACTCACATCCTGCATATGCAAATAGTCTTTGCTTAAAATAATGACACGTTTCAGTTTCATGCTGTGAGCATGGTTGTATGCTTATGTGGTGAATTGATTGTGACTCCTCTTAAAGAGGTCATCAAATGCATTTTTTAATAATGAAATGACAATAATTAAATAATGCTACTCAACATTGTTTAAAATAGGTATATTTTTGGCCTCAGAAAAGTATTTGTAAAAACTATTATTTACCATCCTCCATTTCACTCCCCCTAAAAGGCTCCATTTGAATGGGCGTTACCTCAGGCGGTAACTAATGCAAATGGCTGCTGCTGGGATTGAGAGCATTTCCTATGCATTATTTGAAAGGTTAGTCATACCAATGTCATTAAAAATTAGACTCAGACTCAACTTTATTATCCTGTTTAGGGAAACTAAAATTGCAGCAAGGTGCCGTAACACAGATGTAAGTTCCATTTACACATTCCCAAATTATTACCACAAAACATACATCAGTTTTTGGATGCATCCCCCTCTAGGGGTGTCAAAATTAATAGTTTTTTTCTGAGCACCGCGATGTAGACGCAGACATATCGGTATCGGTTTAGTAAAAGATTCTAACCAGTTATTACGTACTAACGTCATTTATCTGATATGCTATATGTCGTGGCAGAATACTATGGCGAGGAATGCCAGCGCAAGTAATTAAAACACAGAAACTCTGCGAAATTCACTGCGTGTGTTTGCTGGACAGTTATTCGCCGTGGCCGGTTTGACCTGATGGTGTGACGTTTCTGCTCCTCTGGGCTGTTACAGCAATACTTGCGAATCCACAAACATACGTGTTTTCTCCACCGATTGACCGCTTCATATGTTTATCAGTGTCACTCGTCTGTGAATAGGGCCAGCACATTGGAGCCGATTGCAGCACTTTCTGTTGAGCGTGTGACCAATCATAGGCGTTTAACAACTAACTCGTCAATGCTCAAAGCAAGCGGGATAATATTTACATTTGTTTACTTGCTTTAAATGCTCATGTTGTTCTGTGCATGTACTTGAGTTTTGTTGGATGCAGTGTTTTCTTTGAACAGGTAAAATTAAAGATACACTACATATATCTGACTGCTTGTATTAAAGGACAAGATTGTATTACAAATAGATATAAAATGTATTTAAAAATTCTACAATTTAATACAAGAATTGTTGTGCTGTGAAGTAAAATATCAAATTTTGTATGGAAAACCTCATTGATGCACCGAGATATCGAATTGAACCGAATCGATGACTGGATAATCGTAACCGAACCTTGAGATCAGTGTAGATTCCAGTGTAGACTTAATGGCCACCATTATAAAATAATTTCTAATTCTGTTTGTCATGCATATAGGAACTTTAAACGATGTCCTGATGGCAGCAGCTGAAGCACAGAATACAATGGGTGATCTGGGCTGCATAAGATACCCTGAGCTCTCTTTTAAAACATAATTACGGTAAATTTCCATTGGACCAGTTTGGTTAATACCGATGATCTTTTCTGCCACCTTCACAAGGCTGCTCAACCTGTTTCTATTTGACAGACTCAGATTGCCTTACCAAACTACAATGCAGAAAGATAAAACAGATTTAATAAATTGTTTATAAAAAGGTGGCATTATAGATACAAACCTGAAACAATCTAAGTTTTCTCAGAAAACAAAAACAAAACAGTCTTTGTTGAACTTTTTTAAAGAAAGTCTGGGTGTTAGGTTGGAATGCCAACATGTGGTCGATAACTACACCTAGATATTCATGTGTGTCAATAATTTCAATGCCCAAACCTTTGATAGTTGTTGTTACTATTAACTACAATAATGAATGTAGTAATAATAAGTTGCAAAATATGTTAAAAACAGTAACAATTAATTAAAAAAAAACTAAAATCAGTGCAAATCTAAAAAAATAAACACATCGAAATACAAACATCATAAATACTACAAAAAACTATAACAATACGGCATAAAATATAGTCATAAAGAAAGCTTGAATAAAAAGATGAGACTTAAGATGAGTTAAAAGTGAAGAAATTACTGTTCCTTATGTCAGAGAAATAAAATTAAATTCCCAAGGTTCTGCAGAGTTAAAAGAGCTAGCTCCCATTGTGGTTAAACAAATGTGGGGATACCAGATTTGCTAATTTTCCTATTTAAAGCTTGACTCGTAGTTACATTGTGTACTAAGACTGACAGAAAATTAAAAGTTGCTATTTTCTAAACCAGTATTGCTAGGAACTATACTCTCATTCTAGCGTAATAATTAAGTAACTTTGCTGCCTTACCATGGCTGCAGCAGGCACAATTATATTATCCAGCGACTCAATATCTGTCAATATAACCTGCTTGCATATGGATTGTGCCTTGCAACCATTAATACATTTGTTTTTGATGATTCAAAACATATTTTCTTTGGTGCAGATCCTAAACATATTTATTTGAACAGGGCCTAGTTTCAGAAAGGAGGTTAAGTGTAAACTCAGAATTTGTTAACCCTGAAATGAGAGAAACTCTGGATTTTCCTTTTCAAAATGGCAGGTTTGTCAAACTCGAGAAGCAGGGTTAATCAAGGGTGAGTCAGTGACCGTGGTAGCTTACTCTGTGAACCTAACCTGGTCAGAAGCAGGTTTTATTCTCTAAACTTGGGATTTCTGTCAGTCTCCTCCCCTTTTTTTTTTAAAGACGAAGCGATATTTCTCACCTTAGCCTTACATTTCCACCCACCTATTTTTATGCACATTTTGGAGATGCGCATAAAAATAGGTGATGGAAACAGCAAGATGCTCATAAATGTTGAAAATGCGCATAAAAATGTATGCGCATAACTGAGTAGGATAAACTTTTATTCGATAGGAAAAGATGCGCTTGAACTACAATGGAAACACGTTTACTAAACAAATTCCAGTATGCGCATTAAAAAAGGTCATGTGATTGTATTGTAAGAGATCATGTGATAATAAAAATGTGTGTGAATGGACAAACCAGGCTGACCACATTGTAAAACATCTGAAATGTTGCCATTCTAAAACACCAAAACCATTTCAGTATTAGGGTTATTATACTATTAATGACCTCCAGAACTGTCAAGAGTGCCTGGGCGCTGCGTCTCATGGTTTCAAACGCCACCAGGCGTTCATTGCGTGTCGGCATGCTCTTCTGAGGTGAAAGGCATTTATTAAATAAAGAAAAGATTGACGTAGCTTCTCATACCGCAGCAAATTGGTTTTACTGTTGATATTTGGAGCCAGTTAATCGGGAAGTGTCAATTTAGTTCTATTTGGAAACGCTGCTTTATTCCCACGTCTTGTGTGATATTTCATTTTTCCGCATAAATTTAATTCGCATTTTTGAATGAAAACATTGCCTACATTTCAGTCAGACAAAGAACAAAGTTACGAGAATTGCTTGTCCTTTTAAAATAATAATTATCTTAAATCTGACCTTCGACAGGGACATGTACTGTAACTAGATTAATGGGATTAAAACTATTCTAAAAACTATTTTTAGTTCTGCTTACATTCTAAATGTCTTATCAACCTCTACCACTTGATCAATAATAAAGGCAGACACACAAGTGCACTTTTAAATCTTTTAACTCAATTTTAGAAATTTTATCTCAAACTGATCAACATGTGTAAAAGTGGAAAATTAAACATTTCCACTAAACATTAGGTTAAGGTTATCTGCATTCTTGTTTTGTCAAATGTGTTGTAGAAACTATGCAGTAGCCTTTTATATGCAAGTTAATGCATCTGAAATAACTTCAAAATTACGGCCAATTCCCCATTTTTTCAAGTGAAGTCTAATAAACGTCACACATTACATTACTAATTTTATTATACTTAACTATTTAAATACTTTAAATGTAAACTTACGCATTAACTTGAGCAGCTGTGTTTTCTCATGCTAACTTTCTCTGTTTCGCCGACGCAGTGGTGTTGCTTTGTTTTTAAATATATGGTCATAGTTGCTGCA
Source organism: Danio kyathit (assembly GCA_903798195.1). NCBI lineage: Eukaryota > Metazoa > Chordata > Actinopteri > Cypriniformes > Danionidae > Danio > Danio kyathit. The sequence continues at coordinate 47,805,305 of LR812527.1, read as the reverse complement.
TGAGCACATTAAGTTCAGCTGGGGAAAAAAAAATGCTGATTTCTTTTTTCAGATTTTGCCATGGTGACTCGTTGTGTACTAAGACTGACAGAAAATGAAAAGTTGCTATTTTCTAGACCCATATGGCTAGGAACTATACTCTCATTCTAGCATAATAATCAAGCAACTTTGCTGCCTTACCATGGCTGCAGCAGGCACAATTAAGTTATCCAGCGACTGAATATCTGCTAAAGTCTGTCAGTATAACCGGCTTGCATGTGGATTGTGCCTTGCATCCATGAAGACATTCGTTTTAGATGATTCAGAACATATTTTCTGTGGTGCAGATCCTGAATGATATGTACAGTATTTGAACAGGAGTACACAAGTTAGACAATTTTCAGGCGCTGCATAATACCGTTGCATCTGCTGCAGTCATGGTATGGAGTTTCAAGTTTCTTGATTATTATTCTGGAATGAGAATATAGGTCCTAAATATATATCAACCTAGATAATTTTGTTGGTTATAGCACACTGTGCACAGAAGAATTAAATTTTAAATAGGAAAATTAGCAAAACTCTGGTCATTTATGAGCGAGATGCTTCTGGTCTAATTCGATTTAATGAGCTATGCTAAACCAAGCTAAAAGTGCTCTCGTCAAACACAGAGATCGTCTCAGTGGATTTAAAAATTATAAACTTTTTAAAAAGTTGTTCCTTAAAAATCATGTTCCTTCATTATAAATAGCGAAGATTTATTTATTTTTTTTTTTTCAATTTTGATTCAAGGTGACAAAAGGACATTAGTATTAGGAACCACGATTTCAGCCAAAAATAAATAAAAATAAATAAGTTGCCTATGTCTTGATAGCCTGAGGGTGAGTAAATTCAGACAGCAAGTACCAGCATGCATATAGGTGTAAACTGTTCCTTTAAACTTGCTGTTTTATACAGCTTCTTATAAACTCTGTGACCAGGATAAAAACAAAGCTTTTAAATTTTAATTATTATTACCCAAAACGTTTTCCCTCCATAAATGGCCACATACATTTTGAATATCTTCTAACAAATCAGATATTTCTTAGGATTGGCAATTTATTTTCATTTCCTTGTCAGAGAGTGCTGTCTGATTGCCGTTTAATGAAATACTTTCACAAAACGTGTCCTGAGGGAAATGTCCTGGTGCAGCACTGACGCGGGGCAAGCATACTTGATAAGGTAATTGATAGATTGCGTGTCCCACCTCCCCTCCACTGAGCTGAAGAGTGCCGCCCTCTTCTGTGCATAAAGGAGCATTATTGGTGAAGGAAGCTTTTTTTTGGGGGGGTCGTTTCCATTAATGTGATTAATGAACTAATTACCGAGATGGGAAACGAGAGGTGAGGTGTGTGCTTGCATGTGGATGTGAGTGTCTGATTGTGAACCTGAAATAGTGGCGCACATAAACACAGACAGCATAACAATGATGTGCAGACTTGTGTTCTACTCATCTATAGGCGTCGCTGACGTAATGCAGTTCGAGTCTTTCACCGATAAATACACTCGCCATAATAATGTTACAGTATGTTGTCATATTGTCATACGTTTGCATCAGTCTATAACAGCCGCCCAGTCCTCGGAAGCTGGTCACCCAGGAGATTCATGTAAAGGCTGAAATGAACACTCCAGGGAAATGGCTCCATAAATCAAATGAAACTTACATTTGTACCAGCAGTAATCACACAAACCCAAAACACTTTTATGGATCCCCTCTGACGCTGGCTTAACTTCTGCCCCTGGCGATGGAAGGGTTTGTCGGTACATGAAGTATGGTTGCTATAAAATTTTACTTGGGAATATATGAGCTTTATGAAGGAATAATTGAACATCTAGTTAAGAAACAGACAAGAGCACTGTTATTTGTTTACAAGGCCTTTAACGGGGACACTGGGGCTCTTAAGTGGGCGGTTAGAACACCATCCTGAATTGCAGGTTGGTAAAACGGCTACTGAAAATGGACTTCAATTGTATTTCTAACAATCAAACGTGTTTTGCAATCGCCCAGCACTAGTTAGATCATGTACACACTAAAAGATGCTTCAAGTCAACATCAATATCAAAAAGAGTGGGCCTACTTTAAAAATTAACCACTGCCAAAACTTGTCTTTGTGGACAATGTTAGGGATTTTCTGTTCTCAACAGCAAACAAACTGAAGTATTAGACTTACCTCCAAGAGCAAAGCTATTATTATCTTTCCCCATTGCTGGCATCAAACAATCACACATCTTATCCTGTGTGGATTGGCACGAAGACCTGTGACGGACGTGAAATAGTCCATAAGTAAAAATTCCTCTAAACAGTTATAGTTTGCCTCCTATTCTTTGTAGTGAATCCATTGTTGCCTTTTTGATATTATTGGGGATTGCATGCCAGCTGCCATGCTGAAGAGTGCCAAGGCAGATGGGATAGCAGCAGGAGGTATTTTGGGAGGGAGGAAAAATGCATTCAATGTGGTGAGGAATCTGTCCTTCCTTTCTCTCATTCTTCTCTGCTCACAGTAAGGGCTGTTTAATCCACTGCTTCCCTACCTGGCCACAGCAAGGGGAACACTGCTGTATTCATTAGTAAAGCACATCTTTTGCTTTAATATGGAAGGTAGAGTCTTGGAATTTTAAATGGATAAAACAAATGAAGAGGTCAAATGTGAGAGTTTAAATGAGAAATATTGCCACATTGTGCTATATAAAGTCAAAGTAGTACTCTGCTCTTTATTCATCTTATTAAATGTGTGGTCACATCTGTGAAATTACGAGGCCAAAAAGTTAGAGTATTATATGTAACTGCAATCTGTAACTTTGAAGTAAGCACCTCAAAATCGCATCACCAATGGAAAATGACTTGAATCTACTGCATATTTTAAGACCCTCCACTTCTACTAGGCAACCTCTGTTAACCCCGCTAACAATTGGCTCACAACACAAATGTAACCCATCCAGTTCTGTTTGCCCTACTTGAGCTGATTCAAATTGGCATCTCTGGCTTGGGAAGTGTACAACTTACTTATTCCTGACCTATTCTACCTTGCGGTGTAGAGGCTGAACAAAGTTTCCGCCACCTTTTCCTGTCTGCGGCCACTGTTCTGGCACAGTTTGGGGCTACTCCTCTCTTATGGAATGCTGGGTTAAGTAAGTCCATCCATTTTATTCGAGGCCAACCTCTTGGACGTCTTCCTTGGGTTCTTGCCTCTAGCATTTGCTTTGGAACCCTGTGTTTTTTTATCCTGACAACATGACCGAACCACCTCATATTTATTCATTCATTTTCTTTTCGGCTTAATCCCTTTATTAATCTGGGGTCGCCACTGTGGAACGAACTGCCAACTTATCCAGCATATGTTTTTACGCAGCGGATGCCCTTTCAGCTGCAACCCAACAATGGGAAACACCCATACAATATTGCCTTCACACACACACTACAGCCCATTTAGATTGTCAGATTAGGGAAACCACCTCATCTTATGCCTGTCAATTATTTCAGTCAGTGGTTTGACTTGTTGGTTTGTCCTAATGGTCTGGTTCCTTACCCGGTCTCTACGAGTTTTGACAGCAACTCGTCTAAGGTACTGCATCTCTATCGACTGCAATCTGTTGTTCCTGCTGCTAGTAAGTGCCCAGGACTCACACCTATAGGTAAGAGTAGGCACATAGGTTATTTTTCTTTATTCTCTATTTCCACTTGGGGATACTCATCCCGAGGCCCCTACAGACTATGCAGCGTCATTGATGCGATCCAAGACCTGTGAATAGATGATCCCAAGGTATCCATAATCTTGGATCAGGCTGTATTCCGAGCTGATTCTGTGGTGGTCATGGAGGAACGGAGTGCACGAGACTGATTGCTAAAAAACCACAGTACAAATGAGTCCCTGCATTGATCCTGTGGGCCACCCTGACCTCCCACCAATGCCCCTCGCACCTCCAGCTTCTCCACGATGGACGTCCAGCTTCTCCAGCCTCCGGTGCCTTGACTGCAACTCCACACAGGAAGTTTGGCCAGAAGAACAATGGTCTTGCCCAACAGAGCTTGGTTTCTCTCGTTTTTTTTTTTTTTTTTTTCCCCTTCACTTCGTCAATTGGTAAATTGTTTTTTAATTTTTAATTTTATTTTTTCTTCTCCCCTCTCCTCACCACTGGCTTGCTTGGATCGGGACTTGTGGAGCTGTACTTTGGTGGAGTTGCTCTTCAGTTTTTGAACTTTCAGCAGTGACATTTAAACCACGCTAAACTAAACTGAACTTTAACTCTGAAAACTGGATTTTACTAGAACTATGTTAAGCTGCTTGACAATCTACATTGTAAAAAGCGCTATATAAATAAACATGAATTGAATTGAATTAAATAGGTGGAGTTATAAACAGCTAGCTTTGTTCTGGTGGAAATTTCTCTCTTTCCAGAAAGGCTCTGTTTAAACTGTGATATAGTCTGCCAGATCCGGTGACCCTCGCATTGAGATCCTTATCGGATTTCTCATCCTCACTTAACACTGTTCCATTGTATTTGAACTCTTCCACTTGCTTCAAGACAATGTTGTTGCATGTTAACAAAGATGCTAAAGGCTGTAGCCCCTAGCATAAGTCACTATTGGGCACCTTGAGGCAAGATGAGTGAGGTTGACTTGCTCAGCACTTACTAGATGGCCTCTTTTGTACTTTACCTTAATCTGGATCATGGCATTAATATTAAGCTTGCTGTTCTGCTCAAACCATGATATCTGGAATAGGAGAATAGTTCATTAACAATAACCCTAAAGAACCCTCCAGTTCTTCTTACACCATGCTGATTGAGATTTGAATTGGCATCTAAAGAATGGGTGGTGGACATGATAAAAAAAAAAATCACTGAAGACAATAGCCTCTTGTTTATTGCTTAGTGCACCAGGGGAGCAATAATCTTACTAGCTGGCTTTAGCTGCATAACATTTAGTCATGCAAATTCCTGTTGAAATGACTAGATTGCATGGTTAAATGTAAATGGTTATTGTGACCACACCATAACATTGCATTGAGTTGCATAAAACAACACATTAACAGACCAATAATCTGTCCAAGCGTTGCTGCCAGAACGCATATTTTGATTTGATGGGACTGCTATTACCAGTCCCAGTACCAGTGTTCAAGGTTTACCTTGCTGTATATAAAAATCACAGACCCCATGTCAATGATCATTTTTAGTTGAAAAAAGGTATTTTAGCCAGCAACATTTAGTAGATCAGTAAGCACCACTGAATGTTACATAACCTAATTAATTTTTATGAAGCAAACTACATCCGCGCTCTTCAGATTGTTCTTGCGAACCATATTTATTTTAGATTAATGATGTTAACTTTGATTGATTACATTGGTTTTCTGGAATACTTGTCTGCCATTAAATAATTTGATTAATTTTATTATTATTAGTGTTATTATTATTATTAGTAGTAGTAGTAGTAGTAGTAGTTACTATTTATTTTGGGGTAAAATGTCATTTTATTTGAATGGGTGTATATGTGTGTATAATGTCATAATATTCATGTTTAAGTCATAATTTGCCTAATGGTGCAGTGCTTCCCACAGGTTTGAAATATACTTGCAGTGGTAGCCGGATTGAAACACCATTTACCCACGTCACATAAAGAGTTAACCATATGCGACAAACAAAACACAATTTAATTTTTAACAATAATTTTATTTATAATGACACTGTTATACACTGTTTCTTTTCAATGGGTTAACGTAAAAAAAAAGCTGTTGAAATTAAAAAGAAATCCACTATTTCTGTTACTTTTATGATATTCAGGAGCCATGTGCACCCACTGACGGTAAAATCTGCTTCTCTCTTTCTTTCAAGTTCAAAGCAGACTTTGATTAGCTTATTAGCCTATGTAATATCTTAACATCATCAAATCAATAAAAAAATCAGCAAATGAGAAATAAAAGATAGAAAAAGGAATAAAAACGGACAATATCTCTAAAAAAGAATATAATTACAAGATTAAAAACAAAAACTTGTAGATTATTTAAATAAGGCAAATGCGTTGATTAACCATTAATGATGATGAACATCTATGTTGCAGCCAGTTTAGACCAGTCATTTCGTCCTCTCTAAGTATACTGTATAGTAAAGTTATTCTGAATTGTTTAGATTAAAGAATCTATTATTTACTTTTTTTCTCGGTCTCACAGCTGTGCGCACTCTCAGCTGTGAAGCAAATGGAAAATAGTCTTTAATAAAAGAGTAATGCAAAAACGTATATGAGCTTTAGAAAGCGAAAGTTGAATCCCGGACATTTTAGGAGAGTTAGAAACCCAGGCCGATTGTTTAAGTCCCAAAAAGGCGCATCTCTGTGGGTCTGCAAAGCACGTGAGACTGTCTGTAGGAGTGCTGACTGGTCTCGCACGCACAGAACGAAACCAGTAAAAGAGAGAAGATTTTCACTACTTAATTGATTGCAGAAGTTTGGTTACGCCTATATTGGGCGGATACAAAAAAGTGTAAAAGTATGTTAATAATAGTAAAAAAAAATGTCGTTAAATATATATTTTGGCGGCTGTTAATATACAACACATATCTATGTGTGGGAAGCGCTGATGGTGTCAACACTGCTTATTAATTTCATTCACTGACTCCTGCTGCATAATGTAGAGCTGCTGTATGCAGTGTGCATCTACTATATTTGGGTGAAAAAGTGTTGCCTCAGGAATCCATCTATTCACTGGGTTTAAACACCCAATGGATGTTTCTGTTACGATCACAACTGTAGTCAGCTGTACTTGCCCAGAGGGGACGGCTGTCACCACGTAAGAACCCAGCGCAGACAACCGTACTGTCAGTTAAAATAGACTTTACACTTTCACACGCTCTCTGCGCCACTTGTCCTTTCAGAATAGGAAAAAAAAATCTCCATTGCATTTTCATTTGGGACAAAGATTTTGTGTTTGTAGAAGATTCTGTTTATTTTTTGTCTGGCCCAAAGCTTGGATCAGAGGAGATGAAAAGGCTTAGTAGCGTAAAGCTCTCCTCCTTGCCGCTACATTTGCAGTAGTTATTCATTCATGACAAAACCCATTCACGCCTTGACAGGTTACGGTCCTCTGATGTATGGCGCCTGCTCCCGGTGATGCACTGCTCAAACTCAGGCCCGCTCGCCCCGGTAGCGTTTCACGTCTGACGGCTGCTGCTGGCTCGAGTGGGCACAGTACGGCAGTGGCATTTGATACACAGCGTAGAAAACGCGCTGATGAGAGCAGCCATGGAGAAATGTGTTGAGATCACTTTTTCAGAGTAATAGCTGGTCGTTGCATTATGAATATGAATCTGTCGGGGTAATCAACATTTTCCTGCTTGCTTGTGCCATTTATTCAGATTTTACCACCTGAGCGCATATACTCAAATATTTATTTGCCAGACTTCACGATTGCTCAGTTTCATGACTCGGCATGGGGATTTTTTTTAGCCACCTGAAAATTCAGAAGATAACACAAGTTGTTTTTTTCTTAAGGTTATATGTAAAACCACCAGAAAGCTGTTGTGTACCTGTGTAAACAAATTCATTTCTACAAATCACATTTTGAGTAACCAAAGTCATTGCATAGGCCTGAAGTGCATGACAAGATTGCAAACCTTTGCATTAAAGCAGTATTTTCCAAAGTGGGGATTGCATGGCAATGAGGTGGGGGTGACTTGGTGATTTCTTAAAATCAAATAAATATTATTAACAGGGTTCATACAGTCATGGAAAACCTGGAAAAGTCATGGAATTTTGATATGGCCTTTTCCAGGCCTGGAAAAGTTTTGGAAAAACAAAAAAACCCACAATGTTTTGGAAAAGTCATGGAAATTACATTTTAATCATTTAGCTGACATTTTTGTCCAAATCAACTTAAGCTGCGGTCAACTAGAGCTTGTGCTTGCAAAAAATCTGTCGTACGGTGCTGCGAAAAGGGGCGGGGTTAAACAATATGATTAGACATCAATAAATTATTTAAAATTTCTTATTTTAAATGATCTTCTATTGGTCTCACGCAATCACCTGATTTCGCTGGTAAGAATACACCAAGCTTGAACTTTCAAATGCAGTGAAATGCGTTTCTGGTCTGCCGCATTCGTTTATGGAGCGAAAAGTGCAGTGTGCTTTATAATAGAAGTAGTTTTACCTACTATTACTAGTTTAACAAACTATTAAGATTATCTAAAATTAGTTTGACAAATGTCTATTAGAATGGATGTTAGTTGTTTTTACTTCTTTTCTTTTCTTGGCCAAAACATGCTCTCACATTATTACTGTGCTGTGTAAGCATCATCTATTTTACATTGATCTGAAAGTAAAGTGAAACTATTGCGTGTTTTATGATATGTTGTAATTAATTTAAACGTTTCTTATGATTTACCACGTATATGTAGACATTACATAAAACATTAGGTCATGAAAATTGACTTGAAAGTCCTGGAAAAGTTATGGAAATTTTGTAAAAATGTGTATGAACCCTGTATTAAACTGGGCGTCACGGTGGCTCAGTGGTTAGCACTGTTGCCTCACAGCAAGAAGGATGATGGTTCGAGTCCTGGCTGGGCCAGCTGGCATATCTGTGTGGAGTTTGCATGTTCTCCCCATGTCCATGTGGGTTTCCTCCGGGTGCTCTGATTTCCCCCACAGTCCAAAGACATGCGCTATAGGTGAATTGGATGAACTAAGTTGCCCATAGTGTATGAGTGCATGTGTGAATGCAAGAGTATATGGGTGTTTTCCAGTAAAGGGTTACGGCTGGAAGGGTATCTGCTGTGTAAAACATATGCCGGATAAGTTGGTGGTTCATTCTGCTTTTGCGACCCTGATAAATAAGGGACTAAGCCGAAGGAAAATGAATGAATGAATGAATGGTAATACTTTATTTTGATGGTCCTTTTAAATATTAGACTGTCTGCTTAATATCTGTTGATACTGCTCCTTTTAACAGACATTTCTATTGACGTTAAGCAAATTTGCAAGTACATGTCAATTTACACTAACCATAACCCCCAACCTAACAGTTTACTTATAATCTAATTAGTTGGCATGTAGATGCAATCTAACTTAAATTCAACAAACGGACCATCAAAATAAAGTGTGACCGAATGAATTAATGGTATTAAACTATTCGAATGACCTTGTTTTATCCATAACTAACTAAATAGAAAAATAGTAGTTAATGGTTACATTTAAAACAACAACAACATGCAAATAAGTCTTTCAAAAAAAAAAAAAAAGAAGTTCAGACACCTTTTTGGCACTCATGTATATTAAAAATACATACAGGTCACAACTGAATATTGGGGATGATCTCTAAGAGTGGCAGTCTCCAAAATTAAACCAAGAATGGACTTGCTGCACTCTAAAAGTTGTGTTCACCCATCTCATTTGGTGAGGTTAATGTTCAAGTAATGTTGAATTTTTAGGGCGTACTCACACTAGGTACATTTGCCTTGAACTGTGCTGAAATGCGAGTGTCCGCTCTCCCCCTCGGCCTGCACTCACACTGCATTTTGCTTTCTGAACCTGAGCACACTTGCGTCATCAATGATGCGACTGTTCAGTTTAACAGGAAGAGAAGCACTGTCGCTCAGTACAGTGGACGTTGCTTTAGTTATATCATTTTAGTCGGTTGAGATGCAGTGACACACAGTCAAATATTTTGCCAAACAGATCTACATAAATTATCATAAAAGTCCTCATGCTGCACGTATTAGGAGGTGCAGCTGACTTGCAGTGAGGAATTTGCGTCTAATAAACTATGACAGTTTGCGTTCACTGAAAAGTAAGAATGATTAATGAATCCATATGAAATTGTCCCTTAAAAGTCACGCCAAGTCTTCAGTTTCGGGCTCCAGCGCGCTTTGCACTTACACTACTAGCATACAGCTCTAAAGCCCAACCGAACTGCACACCTCTTCCAACCAGGCCAGGGCCGGCCAACTGAACCACACCTGAGCCTGATTTTGAGCACTCACACTTGTCAAACGAACCAGGAAACGGGCACGGTTCGGATAGCATAGTGTGAGTGCACCCTTAGACTGTTGCATTTTTGGGTACCAAATGGGTACCAAAGTGCTGTACATGAAAACACATAAGACATGCAAACATACAAGGAACCAAAGTACATATACGCACAACACGATTAAAAGCTAAAGAAAATAAGTGTGTTTTCAGTGACCTCTGAAAAGGCCCAACATTTGGAGATGTTCTTAAGGAGAGTGGAAGATCGTTCCAAAGTCTTGGAGCTGCTACTGAAAAAGCTCTATTACCTTGACATTTCCAATCGTGATTACGGAACTTGCAAGTAGAGTCAATCCTTATCGAGTCGAGGGAAGAGATCTCACGGGTTGGTGTATATTAATTAGCTCAGCTAATTTGAGCACATTTTAAATTGACAGCTCTGGTTAAAATTCCCTGGTTTATAGAGGAATTACCAACCTACATAACCCAAAATGTTGTGTTGAAAACTTAACTTTTACCATACACCACACTGCTTTTAATGCCAACCGCAGAAGTATTTGGCTAAAAAGGGAGCTGAATGGAGTGAGGACCTAATTAAAAATGCTCAACTCTGCAGTTCTCATTTCATATCAGGTAAGTTCACGCTATCCTAAATCATACACATTGCTCGTTTTTGATTGCAGCAAAGATTTCAGCAAAAACAGTTAAATATGGTGAATTAAACTTCGGACACTGAATACTTAGAATGAAATGTAAAAATGTAAGTTCACATACCCTGCCATACAGGTGCAGTTTGCTGTCAGAATGCAGTTCTTTTGCTTTTTGATGATTACCCAGGCCTTGTATAACGTTAACTCCGTCTTCTTTCCTTGTCTTTAGCTTGGCAGAACCTCGGGTTTTAGCACTACATAGTTTTGAATCTGGTAATCATGGAACATTATTTCTTGCACATGACCACAAAGAACACAATTGTTGGCATCCAAAGACTTGTAGGCCTTTAACTTCTCTCTTGTAAAATCACTTGGAGTTTCAATGAGATAGTTGTATATTTCGGGGTGGATGCTTGACCATTTTGTCTTAACCAATATCTATTGGGAGGGTGCTTTCGCAAATGGACCTGTCAGACGAACGCCGCTCACTTTAACATTAATTTTGCAGAATAACTGTGCTTATCACTGGGTGGCAAGCTGTTATAATATGCTGAAAGCATTATGTAAATAATATATATAATATGTAATCAATATAACTTATTTCTAAGACAACAACAAACTCTGTACCGCATCAGATGTCATTTCCTCGCTGCAAATGCTAGCGATCCTCTTTTTTTCTGCAACCTCGCTGCATGCGCATCCTGAATGTTTACAAACCGGTAATTCGTCTATACAGTAATTGAACAGAGTCATTGAATCATTCGTTCATTTTCCTGATAGTTCCTTATTTATTAAGGGTGGCCACGGTGGAATAAACTGTCAACTTAACCATCATATGTTTTACACAGTAGATGCCCTTCCAGCTGCAACCCAGTACTGGGAAAGACACTCTCACATTCACACACACACTTATACACTACAGCCAATTTAGTTTATTCAATTCACCTACACCACATGTCATTGGATTGTGAGGGAAAACAGAGCACCTGGAGGAAACCTACGCGAACATGGGGAGAACATGCAAACTCCAGACAGAAATGCCAACTGACCCAGCCAGAGCTCGAACCAGTGACCTTCTTGCTGTAAGGCGACAGTACTAACCACTGAGCCACCATGTCACCCCTTCGTTGAATTACTGATGAAACAAACAATGATTAATGAAGAACAATGGCATCACTGTGTTCAAGTAAGTTCACAACAAGGTAGATACAAAAGAGCTCCCATTTGTAATTGCATTGTGAAAAAATACTATTTGGTATACCCAGTTCAATGTGCTTCAAAAAAATCATCATGCGCAAACCTGCACCTTTCTATTTATACAGCAGAAAAGCTCTTGTCATGTTACATCCATTCAGTGCCTGGTAGCAGTATGTTCAAACTGCATTGAGAAGCAGCAGCATGGCTCTGTCTGCAAAGATGAGAACACTATACTACACTGCCAGGTGCATATCTCTCCTCTTTTAGCACATTCCTGCAGTCGCTTCTCGTTCCCCGTCTCCAGTTCTCAAGCCCGGGCTAGCATTGTTCCTCATTTCTTATACATGGTTTTCTCTAGCGCTGCTGCTCCTGCCAGACAGCGAAAAACGAGCCTGGCCCATTAAATCCGTGTTTACTAGAGAACTCCTCTACAACGCTGCTGAATGCTACAATCAGATGAATAAAACATCGGCCTTGACTCTGCCCAGGAGATACTGACATCATAAGTTCAGACGAGACTTACTGTCATAGTCTTAAAGTAGGTAATGAAGTCAAGTTTGCTGCGGAGGTGCTGTTCGTGTGCAGTCGGCTGGTATAAGTAATCCTCTGTCGTTTTGTATAACAGCAGTGCGGGCTATGCTTCAGTTTCTGAGGCTAGAACAAAGTTTGGCAGCTCACTTTTGAGAGGTTCCAGACCGAATATAGTTTTTTATATATGATAAAATGTGTAGGGATATACACTTGTTTTAATTATTTGTGAAAACTTGATCAAATTTTGATAATAAACCAAATTATTAATGTTGATATTAGTCATTAAAAGTGTATTTAATTACAGTACTTTTAAAAACAAATGTGTGCACAGTTAGCAACAGTCTCAAAGGTTTTGTTTGTTTGTTTGTTTGTTTTGTTTTGTGTGGAATATATGCCGGAAGATGTTGAGAGGTTTTAAACCATGGGTGACCAACCCTGTTCCTGGCGATCGACCTTCCTGCAGATTTCAGCTCCAACCCTGATCAAACACACCTGAACCAATTAATTAGAACCTGAGGAGCGCTTGATAATTACAGGCAGGTGTGTTTGATATGGGCTGCAACTGAAAACTGCAGGAAGGTCGATCTCCAGGAATAGGGTTGAACATCCCTGTTTTAAATAAAGTGCTGAAGGGAAATTGTAGGAATTATATGCTTATGTTTGTTGGCTTTGGGATGCCAGACAACAGCTAAGGTCATCTAAATTTATAAAAACCCCTCTGAAAATAATTGCTTTATTCACCTCCATCTTCACGCCAGAGTTGCATGAACAATTTGCAAATTTAAGATCAGACTTAAAGTTTTGTCATCCAAAAGTCTTGTCATCCATTCCAGTTGTAAAAGCAACAAATAATAACTTGACTTCTAGTTGATCGTTTGGAAAAGTGGCAAAAGGTAGATTTTTCAGATGAATCATCTGTTGAACTGCATCCCAATCATCACAAATACTGCAGAAGACCTATTGGAACCCACATGGACCCAAGATTCTCACAGAAATCAATCAAATTTGGTGAAGGAAAAATCATGGTTTGGGGTTACATTCAGTCTGGGGGGTGTGAGAGATCTGCAGAATGGATGGCAACATCTACAGCCTGAGGTATCAAGACATTTGTGCCGTCCATTACATTACAAACCACAGAAGAGGGCAAATTCTTCAGCAGGATAGCACTCATTCTCATACTTCAGCCTCCACATCAAAGTTCCTGAAAGCAAAGGTCAAGGTGCTCCAGGATTGGCCAGCCCAGTCACCAGACATGAATATTATTGAGGATGTCTAGGGTAAGATGGAGGAGGCATTGAAGATGAATCCAAAGAATCTTGATGAACTCTGGGAGTCCTGCAAGAATGCTTACTTTGCCATTCCAAATGACTTTATTAATAAGTTATTGGAGTCATTGTAGAGATGTATGGATTCAGTCCTTCAAGCTCATGGGAGTCATACACAATATTCATTATTTTTTCCACTGCACCGTGACTTTATATTCTATTCTGTACATTGTTTCTGTTAAGTGACAAGACTTTTGTCTAAGCAAAGTCAGACTTTACTGTCCCAATTAAATAATTAAAAATCAAGTCATGACCATATTTTACTTTAGTAAAATAAGCATAATCTAGAGACCTTTGCCTTTCATATAAGCCACTTCTGATACTAAATGATCAACTAGAAGTCAAGTTATTATTTGTTGCCCCTAAAACTTGGATAGGTGACAAGACATTTGTCAGGTAGTGTATGTAGATAGGAAATACATGGGATGCAACAAACAAATTGCTTCATCTGGAGTTGCATAATGTTTCCTTATTTGGCTAGCATTATGCTGAAGCAGTGTCACTATAATCAACTGCGCTGACACTCACAGTAACAATCAAGGCTTGATGCCTTGTTAAAAGCCCTTAAATCTGCTTATGGGACTCACTTGAACTTGAAAATATACTTTTGCTTCTTTGAACGCTGTTGTCTGTCATTAACCAAAACAACTAAGCAACTTTGGCAGCATTAGTCCCATTATAAAATTACACTTAAATGTGTTGTAGTGGACTTTATGCCTGTATTGCCTTATTGCCATGACAACATTGAATTAAAACCTGATATTGAGACCTATGAAACTATTTGGAGGTGGAACGAAAATTTCTCAGGCGAAGGTCAGAGGCATTTCCAACTAATATTAACATCAGCAATGCCAACTAAACAGCATAATTATAAACCTCTCACCAATGCAAATCCATTGTAAACAGTGCCATGACAACACATTACCTCTTCATTTTCAGGATTGTGTATCCACTGAGAGTTAATATTAGCTTCAGGAGAAGCTAATGGTCCATCTCTGTTTATACACTTTGTACAGGGAGGGAGGTTTTTGCTAATTATCTCTGTCGTTGGCTCAATATCAAACCAGGGCTCTTTCCAGCTAAAACCAATGGTTCAGCAAGTAGTGCAAATGTACACAAATAGAATAAAATAGGAAAGAATAAAAAGATCAGAAGCACTTAAGCCTCCATACATGATAGTTGAGAGAAAGATTGAAAAGCAGAAGCTTTCAGAAAAGCCTACTAAACGTTTTATTCCAAAGGCCTATTGTACAGTCAGAATGCAGAAATTAGGAAGCTCTTCAAATGGGCTTCTCCAGGGAATATTTTACTCTGAAAGCATGGCAGAGGTTAGATCAGATGGATACAGAGTCTTCTTTTGCGGTTTGCGATTGAAGAACTCGTCCAAATTCTTTGGAAGGCAGTGAATTAAACCCCCTCTGTCCTTCTGCCAAGCACATGACCCTCTCTTCTTCAGGGAAATGGCTTATTGGCTGGACTTCCTACCATGGAATCTCATGTTTATCAATGACCTACTCAAAGGCTGCATGATAAAATAAACGTCTCTATCACACGATTTGCATATTTATATACACAGTGGAGGTCATTAGGGCAGCATTTTAAAGAGATTTTTTTGCTGTAATCAACAGATTAAGATACTAATGAATGATGTCAGATGTATATGTTTGAATTAATTTACCATACATTAAATCATGCATAATTGGGGTTTTCCTCAATTACTGGTGCTTTTATATCTCTTTAAATCTCAGAGTTTTTAACTTCTTATGAACTTTTTATGAAAGATAACCTAGTGGATTGGACGATAGCTGCAAACGAAACAATTTAAATAACAATTAATTAACATTTTGGGGCTGTCCTGGTGATCTATAAATATTTACAGTAAGAACCTTTGATGACATTAAAATATGGTTCACAGAATTTTATGTTTATTACTTTTGTTACACTTTATGGATATTTGAATGGATGCCTTCTACAGTATAGGCCTAAATTATACTTAAAATGTTTATCTTTTATTCTAATGCACACATTACAAATATTCACTTTTTTTTATAGTTTTTCTGCTGTTTTTGTTTCATAGCATGTATATCTTGATGTTTAAACCCAGACTTTCAATCCTAAATGTAAAAAAAGCTAACATTTAAAAAGGTTAAATATGAAGTTATTAATTTAGAATGCATTCTTGTCAGTTTAGTCTACCCCTCATTTTAAACACAATAAATATATTAGAGATGTTGTAAATATTTCTTTTTTTAATTATTATTATTATTATTATTTGTAGGTTCAGTAAAGTTATGGCATAAATGACAAATATCTCGTGATGCTTGTATACCTATCTACTCTTGGACAAAAATGTGATAATTCTTTAGTATTTTTTCTTCTTCTTCTTCTTCTTCTTCTTCTTCTTCTTCTTCTTCTTATTCTTCTTATTATTATTATTATGTTTTTGTTTTGTTTGGTTTTTTGAATGTCCAACCTTATATTTTCTTAACTTAAAATTACCAAAAGTATCAACAAAATGTGTTCGATAAGCAGGCTTATTACATGGCTGTCTGAAATATTTCGGTTTCTGATTGGTCAGTTGGGACATTCCAAGGTATGTTATTTCGAGATAATAACTGCTACATAATGCAGGCTCATCTTGGGAATCACCTTGACCGTCACTAAAAACATTTTTTTCTTTTTTTTTTCCGACTGTTTGACGCTGTCTTGTGAATGAATTATTATCCTTTGATAGGTTGGTATCATTCAAACAGTAGCATTTCTGTCAGCTTTGCAATGTTGACTGTTTGGCACCTGTAATGCGTAGATTTTTGTATGTTTCATCATCTTCACTTCACTAATGAACTAGTATGGCCAAAAACAATTTTTTGTGTGTAATTTGTATATTTTGTGACAAGTAGCCATGTAATAAGTTGGATAAAGTACATCCAGGATGGTTGTTTTAACAGAATAAAGCCCTTCAGCCTTAACCAGCAGGCCAGTAAGGCTGTCAGGATGTATTCTGCGATATCAACCTCCTGGATGTACTTTAACCCTAACATATTAACATAATAACGCATTGCTGTTAAGCTTTCTGTCTTGCCGCTGATTTAATTGTTAGTTCGTTTAGATTATATTTGTGAAAAATCATGGTCAACATGGACGATTATTTCAGTATTTTTTTCTGGCTTGAGTAAAGTCTGTATGTTTGGTATACGGGATGATGATTCCTCTTTCTGTTTGCTCCCCTTTATTTTCAAACAATACTTTTAAAGGAACAGCCCACTTTTTTAAAATAGCCTCTAGTCTCCCCTTTTTAAGCTCTTTAATTATTACACCAGAATGAGAGTATAGTTCCTAGCCATATCAACCGAGAAAATGGCAACTTTTCATTTCCCATATTTCTCAGTACACAATGTGAATCCGTTCCTTGGCTCTAGGAGTCAAACAACAAAAAATTAGGTCAAGGATCTTGGTGTGATTCTGGAGTCAGATCTGAGTTTCAGTTTCAGTCATGTCAAAGCAGCATCTAAATCAGCATACTATCATCTCAAAAACATTGCAAGAATTAGATGCTTTGTTTCCAGTGAGAACTTGTTCATGCCTTTATCAGCAGCAGGGTGGATTACTGTAACGGCCTCCTCACTGGTCTTCCCAAAAAGACAGCCAGACAGTTGCAGCTCATCCCGAACGCTGCTGCCAGGATTCTGATCAGAACCAGAGAATCAGAGCGCATCACACCTGTCCTCAGGTCTTTACACTGGCTCCCAGTTACATTAAGAATAGATTTTTAAAGTATTATTACTTGTCTATAATTCACTTAACGCTCTAGCACCTCAATACATTACAGATATTGTCACTGAATACAAACTAACGGATCACTCAGATCTTTAGGATCAAATAAATTAGAAATGCCAAGGCTTTAGTCAAAGCAGGGTGAATCCACCTTCAGCTACTGCGCCCCCTGCTGCTGGAATCAGCTTCCAGAAATGATCAGACGTGCTCCAACATTAGGCACATCAAGCAATTAATCAAGACTTAAAACACATCTGTTTAGCTGTGCCTTTACTGAATGAGCACTGTGCTATTTCTGACAGATCACACTATTGTCTCTTTTCTTTTTCATTCCTTTAAAACTTGTTTTAACACCTTTTAATCTGTTTTTAATCATTTTTTATTCTTTGTCGTTTTTATTTTCTTGTTTCTTTTATTCTTGTTTATGTAAAGCACTCTGAATTACCGTACTATTGTGTATGAAATTAGCTATATAAATAAACTTGCCTTGCCATACTACAGAATAGTCAAGCCTTAAATAGGAAGACTATCATAATTCTCTTTGGAATTTTGAGCAAGATGCTAATCTGATTCAAATTTTATTCAATGATTTATGCTAAGCTAAGCTAAAAGTGCTCCTGTCAGGCATGGAGATCGGCTGAATGGATTCCAGAATTGTAAAACTCAACTGTTTAACTTCTAGGGGACTTGTAAAATGAGCGTATTTCCAAAAAAAAAAAAAAAGTGGAGTGTTCCTTAAACGTCCACTTCCACTTGGAGAAGTAAAGCTGCACATTCTAAATCAAGCCCTCCTCTAATGCTCATTCCTCTCCTTCCCTGTTGACTCCCCTAGAAATTATAGTATTTACTTGCTTTTGGAGCCTCCTCTAACCTGCTATATCCATCTCTGAGATATACCATCTGATGTCACCCGTGTAACTCATTGAACCTCTCCTGTAAAAAATGAGCGGTTTTGCATTGGAGATGAAAGCGCTGGCGTCTCCCTGCTGTTCAGATGTGAGTGGCTTTAATGTGCTCAAACCAAGTTACAAATCTTCAGAGACAAGCGCAGCCATGGAATATTAACGGACGGTGGGGGAGGCAGAAAACTTTGACGCAAGCAGGTGTTGGCTAAACAGTTTGTCTTTTTTTTCATAGGATTACTGCAAAGTTCTAGATAATTCACTTTTTTAAGAGATTCTCTGGCATTGTTGTAGATTGTCACAAAGTTGGACTGTCTTACATTTTATTTTTACTGTTTTGGTTACCTCTATACAAACACTTTTGAATGTGCTATCCACACTTCGACTGTTATCACACCTGAAAATATAGGCTCCTATCACCCTATAGCAAAATGGAGGGAGAATGTGAATGTGTTGGATTTTTTTTTTCTTTCAAAATTTAAAAGACTGGACTGAGAACATGCTATGAATGTGCATGAGTAAAAAAATGGCTTCTTTGAACTTCCTTTCCTTAATTCCTTCAAAGCTTTTGCACAGTTAAATATTAAAGATTATTGGCCAAGACTTTTGAAGTTATGAAAATGCACAAAAACGTGTTTTAAGAACCTACTTTGCTGCAATTAACATGCTTAAGGGGCTTCTCGCTAACATCATTGAAGGTTTTAGTTGCTGTGCTTTTGGATGCCCAAAGTCAAAGATTGAATGGAATTTAATGTTTGGCTGGTTAGGCCTTTCTGTGACCTTGATGTACAATCTGGGATCAAAAAGTATCAGTTAACTTAAAAAGCCTTGCAGGGTGTTGCTTTTTCATATCATTATCTCATCTGACTTTATAAGATGTTCAAAACATTTCTACTTAAGGATGCAGATTTTTAAAAAGCAGTCTTCTGAGATGGTGAACAGGAACATTTTGTAACATAAGCAACACTTTATTAGCTGTTTGATAGTAAAGTCAGGCTATTAAGTTTTATGTTGTGGAGAGAATACTTAAATTGATATAATTCTGGTACATGTACTAATAAACAACCCTGCATATTTTGTTATCCTTCTAATTGCCTCTTTCTGGTTCAAAGTTAACATACATTGCTGAATTAATCCAATAGTGACACCTGCGATTTTTGTATTGTTGGTCAAAGGTATGTTATTTCAAGATGACAACTGCTACATAATGCAGGCTCATCCGTGAATCACATTGACCCTCACTGAAAACGTTCACATTTACAAACATTTACATTAAAAGCAAGCTGGTAATTGAGTGTGGGTGGAGACTGATTTGCCTATTCATGCAATGTATTGACGTTATTCTTCACGTACGAGCGGGTGCAACCATTGGAATATTTTTGGCTCGAGACTTCCGGATTCACGTCCTTTGATTCTTAGACATTAAAAACAGCTTGTTTAGATGCTTTAGATAATATTTTCTTATTATATTCTTCTACTTTTTTGTGTGTAATCTTGAACACAACTGTTTGTAGAGCAAGTAGTTTTCTGCTGTATGTTTTGTTCCTAGTCATTTGAACAACTGAATCTGAAGTTCTAAATTACAAAAACAAGCACACTTCCACATTGCAGAATAAGGTCAATAATAAACAAGTTAATGGCTATATTGCATATAATGGAGTATATTGTAGCCATTTTAAGACACAAATACATTTTCACAGGAAATAATGTCTAAATGTGTGGAAAATGGACAAAATTAGGTCAAAAATGTAGTTTACCAAATAATAATTCAGAATATCTCAAGACTTGCCAAATTTTAGATGAGCAAATTAAAAGTAGAGCTGTACACTTAAAGTGTTAATTCACTAAGAAATGTTCCAAAGACAAACAAAGGCCTCAGGGGCTTGGAACAACACGAGGTTGATTAATTAATAACAGAAATTTCATTTTTGAGTGAACTAACACAAAAAAAGAGTGGGAGGTTAATATGAAGTCTTCATATTTTGTGTGTGAAAGGGTAAATTGTTATTTCTACTATAATTAATTGCACTATTTAGATGTCTTGTGTCAAAAAGTCTAAACTTTTACTTTAAAGCACCAATATACACTCACCAGACGTCTTACTAGTACAGGTTTGGACCCCCTTTTGCTTTCAAAACTGCCTTAATCCTTTGTGGCAGATTCAACAAGGTACTGGTAATATTTCTCAGATTTTGGTCCATATTGACATAATAGCATCATGCAGTTGCTACAGATTTGTCGGCTGCACATCCCTGATGCGAATCTCCCCTTCCACCACATCCCAAAGGTACTCTATTGGATTGAGTTCTGGTGACTGTGGAGGCCATTTGAGTACAGTGAACTCATTGTCATGTTCAAGAAACCAGTTTGAGATTTGCGCTTTATGACATGGCGCGTTATCCTGCTGGAAGTAGCCATCGGAAGATGGGTACACTGTGGTCATAAAGGGATGGACATGGTCAGCAACAATACTCAGGTAGGCTGTGGTGTGGTGATCAATTGGTACTAATGGGCACAAAGTGTGCCAAGAAAATATCCCCTCACACCATTACACCACCACCACCAACCTGAACCGCTGATACAAGGCAGGATGGATCCATGCTTTCATGTTGTTGATGCCAAATTCTGACCCTACCATCCAAATATCACAGCAGAAATCGAGACTCATCAGACCAGGAAACGTTTTTCCAATCTTCTATTGTCCAATTTTGGTGAGCCTGTGCGAATTGTAGCCTCAGTTTCCTGTTTTTAGCTGACAGGAGTGGCGATCCGGTATGGCTTAGCTGATCCGGTATGGTCTTCTTTATTTGTGTTACTGTTGCCTTTTTATCAGCTCAAACCAGTCTGGCCATTCTCCTCTGACCTCGGCAACAACAAGACATTTGCGCCTACAGATCTGCTGCTTACTCAACATTTTCTCTTTTTCTGACCATTCTCTGTAAACCCCAGAGATGGTTGTGCATGAAAATCCCAGTAGATCAGCAGTTTCTGAAATACTGCCCGTCTGGCGCCAACAATCATGCCACATTCAAAGTCACTTAAATCACCTTTCTTCCCCATTCTGATGCTCGGTTTGAACTGCAACAGATCGTCTTGACCATGTTTACATGCCTAAATGCATTGATTGGCTGATTAGAAATTTGCGTTAACGAGCAGTTGGACAGGTGTACCTAATAAAGTGGCCAGTGAGTGTATGCATTGACCAATTGGAATTTTAAAGAATCCGGTTCAGTGGTTAGACAGGCATTTTAGCCCTAAAACTTTGGTTCAAATGGAACATTTGTTGCTGTCTTGCAGACTAGGGACCAAAATGATTGTTGTAATGGAGCACTCTTGTTGTTTTGTGCAGCTCCTTGTCGCTGTAGTTCACAATTCTCTTCCTCTGTACTTGCAGATGTTAAAGCAACAGATGGCTTCACTCTGATTTCATGCTTACCACAACTACTTGAGCTTGAATCCCCTCTGGAGCAGTCACGGCCAGCAACTACTGTGGTGAATAAAAGTCATTTTGGCTGTCTGCGGGTAAATATCTATTGTGAGTGGTGCGCTTTTAATGTGTCGCTCCAGGCAACAGAGTGAGATGTTGCTCCTGCGCTACGTGTCCAGAAAGACAAGCGAGTTTGATCTGAAAAGTAATTGAATGTTAAATAGTAGAAAAGAAACAAAAGCTAAATATGAATCTGCTAGAGGCCATAGCATTGGTGAACTTTATAAACTCTCTTAAATAACTGATTAAAGGCAGCACTGTGTTGGTATTCCTCCAGTATTCTGATCTGGGGTTTTATAATGTCTAACCTTAAGGCCCAATCCCGATTCTGTTTTTGTACCCTTACCTCTTCCCCTTCCCCCTGGCCCTTAAAACAGAGTTTAAAGGGTAAGGGCTTCAAAATTTACCCCTATGAAATGGGACAGCACTACAACACCTGCACACATCATCATGTCATCGCGATCTCTTGCTTCATGTGAGATCGATGATGACGACTGCTGTAGTTATTCCAGTTGTGTTATTTTTTTTGGTATTTATCTTCAGGAAATCACTGAAGGCTATGATATCATGCCCGTAGCCAGGGGAGGTTCGGGTGGTATGAACGAACCACCCCCCACGGCCAAAACATCCAGAATTTGTTCTTTTATTTATTTTATGTAATTTAATATTATATAATATATTTATTATTTAAATAATGTAATATATTTTATATATATATATATATATATATATATATATATATATATATATATATATATATATATATATATATATATATATATATATATATATATATATATATTGTGATAAAGTGTAATTTTAAATAACTAACTATGGCCAGTAATTCGAATCCCATGGAGCCTCAAAGCCACAATAATGTGACGCAAGTCACGTGACATAACCCACTGAGTGGTAACATTTGAGTCTTTGATGCGACATCCATACTGAGTAACGCTATGGGTCAAAAAGAGCAAGAGTGGCAGAAAAGGCAGGCAGCGGCATCATTATCGCAAAATATTGAACATATAGTCTGCCAAACAGGGTAAGGCTAAAGTTACTTACTTCCTAACAGATGGAAATCTGTCCCTATCCATGAGGTTCTACGCTAACTGGTCGCATTAGCTGGGACGTCCTGTATATTTATTGACTTGTCCAGTACATGACCTTCCTTTTCCTATTTTTGCCATTATTTTTTTTTTATATGACTGTCCGACGAAGGCTTTAATGGCCAGCGGAGTCCTCAGCTGTCAGAAGTCACTTCACAGCAAAAGGCGCTAATGCCGTCACGTCTGTGTTTTTGAGGCTGTTTGGTCACTTCATTCGTTTTATTCTGATTGGATATAAATCCGATCGCTCAAACCACTTGAGAAGGTGATCTGGGATGCAATCCAGATGAAACTGGACAGGTCTAATAATTTTTAGACATAAGTAATATAAATAAAATAAATTATGACCTGGAGAAAATCAGACCTGCGTCTGAAACACCTGTAGGTGCGCTTTTACAGCCAAAATTCTATTAAAAAACATGTTTAACTATAAGCATAAAACATGTGTTCTAACTTTTCTGGCCTGTAGAGGTTCGGGTGGTTCGGAAGACCCAACCCTCACTGACAAAGGTCCAGAATTTGTCCCATACATGAGCTCATTTGTCCTATTTTGACTGCTATGCCATCATAAATAATGAAAATAATCAATCGAAAAAGGCTTTAAGACCAAACGGAATCCTCTGTCAGCTGTTGCTTCGGTGGGACTATAATCTGATGTAAGAGAAGTCTTTCACCACTGTATTGTTTTTAAACAGAGAAAACATTACAGGTAACTTTTATTCTAAATCTTGGACTTTATTCCTGAAATAAAAATGAGCAATAAAAAGGTGTGAAGCGCCAGAAGCGGACCATATTAAATTAATTTGAATATATTTTGGCTATTCTTGATATCCAGGAATTTTCAAATGTACTTTTCCATACAGTTCTCCTGGCAGAGCGCGCATCACGCCGCCGGCTCTTCCCACTTCCGCCATTAATACAAACAATGACGTAAGCTGCCCACAGCGCGCTGGCTAGAACGTGACGCATCTTATACGTGTTATTAATTTAATTTTTATTTATTTTACCGTAGTTGAACCTGTTAAAGTTTGGAAAAAAGTTAACTAAGGCTGCAACTATTTGGGCATTCAGAGATTATTATTAAATGCTGGATTAATGCACAAGAAAGTTTTTATTACAACAGTTTTGCAAACACGTTTATACCATTTTAAATATTTCCCTCCATTTCTCAGTGAATATAGTCAGTGTATTTTGATACATTTAAACAAAACAGATTTATTAAACTGATATTCATTCATTCATTCATTTTCTTGTCAGCTTTGTCCCTTGCGGGGTCGCCACAGCGGAATGAACCGCCAACTTATCCAGCACGATTTTACGCAGCGGATGCCCTTCCAGCCGCAACCCATCTCTGGGAACTTCCACACACACATTCACACATACACTGTGGACAATTTAGCTTACCCAATTCACCTGTACTGCATGTCTTTGGACTGTGGGGGAAACCGGAGCACCCGGAGGAAACCCACGCAAACGCAGGGAGAACATGCAAACTCCACACAGAAACGCCAACTGACCCAGCCCAGCCGAGGTTCGAACCTGCGACCCAGCGACGTTCTTGCTGTGAGGCAACAGCACTACCTACTGCGCCACTGCGTTGCCTATTAAACTGATATATTTATTAAAAGTATTATTTTAGTCACCAGATATATTCAGATATTGAAAGATAATACGATAAAATTCAAGCAAAATATTGAAAAAAATTATAACCTACAAAATTTTAACTAAATGTAACAAGCATTTAGTTTGGGCTAGCTTTTGCTGATTGACATTGCTTTACAACGTCCTTGATGGGTGAGTGGGGGAGTGTCTTTTGTCTCTCCAGGTGTGAATTATTCATGACCATTGTCACTCATGCATAGACCTGAGATGAGCCAAACAAACTTAACAAAATGTAAATCTTTGTAATGTTTCCTTTGAATGAGAGAATAAAATAATTTTTACATAATTGTGAAGTAAATATTCTAGCCTACCAGACTGGTTACTCAAAAGTCTTGCTCAAGCACATTTAGTGTTTTTTTTACCTTATTTCAGCTACATTTTTTCTCCAAATCCTACTAACCACGCATAATATTTTTTTTTCTGAAAAACACAAGCATGTACATCAATAATTGTCACATATTATTGTAGCACAGTTTGTGCTGAATACAAATAAAATAAAATAAAATATGTTGGCCAATACCATGTAATAAGTAGCTGAAATTAGCACAAACTTGTTTTAATTTTTCTTTATTGCAAATTTTTAGGTTATTGTGACATTAGACTAGCTAATCAAGCAAAAAAAAAAAAAGTAATGCTTAAAATGTCACTAAAATGCAGTTTCACCATGCAGGCTGGCTACAGGCATGGATATCATGTTATCATAATGATAACATACTGTGCATTTACTGTGGTCATTTTCACCGGACATTGTAAAAAGATCATTTCCAGTCACTAGACTTTTCTGACAGGGTATTCAAGAGTTTTTTATTTTATTTTATTTTTTATCCATGATGTTATAACACAATTGTGGTTATGAATGTATTAAAACATGCTTGTTTGTTGTAAAAATTCATAATAATGACAAAAATACTGTACTTATTTGTGGATCTCCTTTCTTCCGTGTGCAGCCATGCTGCCATTGTAGATGGTGTATTCTGGGAAGTTTTCTTACCCCTTGGTTTCGAGTGTGGTCCTGGAAAATCTCAGTTTCAATGGGTACCTAGCCAATCCCCTTAGCCCTACGCCTTCAAGCTAAAAAGAATTGGGACAGGGGAAGGGCTAAGGGGTAGAATTGGGATTGCTTCTTAGAAGTAAACTTTAGCAATTATTGACTTGCTTAAAGAAAAAAAATAGACCCAGAATTGGACATTCTGTCTTCCAATTAAACATTGTAAACTTTGAAAACACCAGAAACTGTTGAATAACATCATATTTTTTTGTTTTGTGTGCACACAAATGTATTCATATAGCTTTATAATATTCAATTATTGTAGGAAATGTGGTTTGTTTTGTTTTTTTTTTTTTTTGTTACCTTTCTGGATCTTGAATGAGTCAGGAACCTTGATGCTGAGAAAGCTCTCAGAATTCACATACATGTATTAGTTTGTTTCCTGAAGACAAACAAAGGTCTCATGGGTTTAAAATTACATGAATGAAATTATATACATAATTTTTATTTTTGGGTGTACTGACCCCTTAATCTTCATGTTACAAATAAATATATTGTTAATGAGAAGTTTAACATTAAATTCCAGAACCAAAACTTAAAAGACCTAAAAAGAGACAAAACAATAGTTGTAACGAGTATTATTTATGCTATCTATTAAATTACCCAACAAATTGTATTTTTTAATGCCTACCCAACCCTAAACCCAACCGCCACAGTACTGTAAAAATATTAATTATTGTTTTACAGTGTCATAAAAAATGCTGCTATCCCTAAACCCAACTGCCACAGTACTGTAAAAATATTAATTATTGTTTTACCGTGTCATAAAAAGTGCTGCTATATTGTGTGCATATTGTACTTACAGCCGGCTGTGTATCCAATCTAGGCTTTACCGCGAGCGACAGCGACTTTTGGCGACCAGGTGGGAGTGTCGAGCGACGCGGCAAAGTTGAGAATCCTTCAACTTTATGCAAATTAAGAGCGACTTTGAGCAACAGCTAATAGGATTACCAGTGGAGCTCACATGATCCTCTCTCAGCTCGCTCAGAGGCCATGAGCGAGGAAAACTAGGTTGTTCTTGGAAGTGGTGTTAGAGAGGCCAGCAGGGGGCGTTCAACCTGGGGTCTGTGTGAGTCCTAATGCCCCAGTAAAAGTGAAGGGGACACTACACTGTTAGTGGGCGCAGCCTTTCGGATGAGACGTTAAACCGAGGTCCTGACTCTTTGTGGTCATTAAAAATCCCATGGCACTTCTCGTAAAGAGTAGGGGTGTAACCCCGGTGTCCTGGCCAAAGTCCCTCAATTGGCACTTACCCATCATGGCCTCCTAATCATCCCCATCCACCGAATTGGCTCTATCACTGTCTCTTCACTCCACTAATAGCTGGTGTGTGGTGAGCGCACTGGCGCCGTTGTCCTGTGGCTGCCGTCGCATCATCCAAGTGGATGCTACACATTGGTGGTGGTGTGGAGAGACCCCCCTCATGATTGTAAAGCGCTTTGGGTTTATGGCCATACACAATAAATGCGCTATATAAATACACATTACATTACATTACATTACAGTTGTTTTCAGGCTGGTTTATTTATTTTATAATTTTTTTTTATATCCAATTAAAATAAAATATTGTGCCAATTGTACAGTGAAGGAAACAAAAGGGATATTCATTCCAGTTTAATTTGATTTAACATTTTAATTTTTGCAGTTTATCATCAGATAAAAAATATTAATCTAATAATATTATTTATTATTGTTTAGTATATGTATAATAATATATTAATATGATATATTTAATCGTATGACTTTTACTGTCATTTTATGGCTTTTACTGTTGTCTCCATTTATGTTAAGCTACTTTTACACACTTCAGTTTGTAAAAAGCACTATAGAAATAAAGATGAATTGAATTTATTTATTTGGTGCATGCCCCATTACTACATGCATAATCATTAGCTTAGATGAGATCCACAACAGGAAAAAAGCCATATGGTCTTTTGTCAAACAGAGACTGATGCAGGTTTGGAATGACATGAAGGTTGACATGAGGATGACATGACTTTCAATTTCATATTACCTTGCAAGTCCAAGTTGGCACAGATGGCGAGTCCTGTGACATGCCTGTCCCTCACATGCCACCGTCTGATCAGACGAATCATCCAGGGTCACACTTCATAAATCAGAACAATGGCTTTTATTAAATCCGGCTCTTTCACTCTGATCTCTCGTCCTCTCTTTCACACGCACAGGTACGCTAGACGAGGGAGCGCATTGTCTTTTGAGTGTCACACTTTTGTGTAGCTGTGCTATCGTCGCCAGCATGTATCAGTCACGGTAATGACAACAATGACGATTGAATCAGTCTGTAATTATGAATGCGTGCCGCTTGTCTCCTTGCTCCTACACGGATAAATCGGAAATGCTTGAAGGAACAGCAAGAGCCAGGAACGTGCTGTGCCTTATCATTTCCCAAAAAAGGCTGCGTGCAGAATAAATAGTCTTAATTGGAGGAAGACGACAGCGGCGGGCGTCTTTCGGTGTAACCTCATTTGAGCTCACGGCGCTTGTGTTTGCTCATTTAGTGTAACCTGATAAAAAGAGCTCTCAGGTGTTTCTGTCAAGCAATGTGTTCATGTTCTTGGGGAAAAAAAATATAGAGGAGAACAGGAAGTATTGACTTCAGCTAAATATGTTTAATGGGATGTGTGTTGATTTCTAAAAACTACAGATCATTTTTATTTGTATGTTTTATTGTTTTGTTTTATTCTTCATATGCATGACCTGATTGATTCAGGCTTGGTTAGAGCTATGCAATTCAGTCCACATATTCTGAACTCTTCAGATGCCTCTGGCAAAAAAAAAAAAAGAAGGTTTTGCTAAACCTACACTGCCTGACAAATGCCTTGCCATTGATCCCAGAGCAACAAATAATTATTTCCAGTTGATCATTTGGAAAAGTGGCAGAAGGTAGATTTTTCTGATGAATCATCTGTTGAACTGCATCTCAATCATCACAAATACTCCTATTGGGATTCAAGATTTTCATAGAAATCCGTCAAGTTTGGTGAAGAAAAAGTCATGGTTTGGGGTTACATTCAGTATGGCGGCGTGCAAGAAATCTACAGAGTGGATCTCAACATCAACAGCCTGAGGTATCAAGACATTTGTGCTGCCCATTAAATTACAAAGCACAAGAGAGAGCAAATTCTCATACTTCAGCTTTCACATCAAAGTTCCTGAAAGCAAAGAAGGTCAAGGTGCTCCAGGATTGACCAGCTCAGTCACCAGACACGAACATTATTGAGCATGTCTGGCATAAGATGGAAGAGGAGGCATTAAAGATGAATCCAAAGAATAGCCTTTCATATAAGCCACTTCGGATACCAAATAATCAACTAGAAGTCAAGTTATTATTTGTTGTTTCCAAAACTTGTGTCCACACAGAAATGCCAGCTGGCCCAGCCGTGGCTTGAACCAGCAACCTTCTTGCTGTGAGGCTACAGTGCTAAGCACTGAGCCACCGTGCTGCCCTAAAACTAAATTCATTACATATAATATTGTTCAGTTGCAAGGCAACTGCTTGGTCATGCATGTTTGAATGTGATGGAATGAAATATTTATGTACACAACAGATGGCAAAATCTTATCAAAAACTGGACATGTACAAGCAGCTATACTGTACATTTTAAGGCTATTATTTTCATTAGGATAGTGATATACAGTAGTGACATGTCAAGTATTTATTAATATTCTGCTATAATAAGCCCTGAATAACATTGGCAGTTTGACATACACATAACAAAAATGAAAACAAATTGCATGTACATGCGGAGGTCAAATGAAATAGTTTTCTGATCCAGTTTAAAAATAAACATTAACATGACAGTAAAATATAGCCTTTTAAAATAAACATTGCATAAAAAAAATTACATTTTTATACCAATATTTTTGTCGACTATTCTCACACATTCCTTTAGTTTTCAATAATTCAAGACTATTGTAGGATTTAGTTGCAGATGTATGATGTTTTTTATATTGATATTGAACCACTTCTTTTTATTTACCTGTCAGACAAACCAACTGCATTAACTGCAACATGAAATATTGTCACTCCACATATGTTTTCTTTTCTTTTCTTTTCTTTTTAAATGCCATTTCTGTGGCCAAAAAACACTTTTTGTCTCTCTTCACACAAGAACCTAGATTTTGGTTTCTGATAAATTGCAATGACGATTCATTTGATCCATTCATTTGTGGCTTATTTTAATATGCATGGAAAATAATGAGGTGATTTGCATTATGGATAAATTTGCCATGTAAAATGAGATATGCAAGACTTGTCCATGTAAGCAAACTCTCAGGTTGACTGTATAAAAAAAAATGCATGCAGATGTACGTACACAAGGTTTTATAAATGTCCATTTTTTGTTTGCTTATTATATTTTCAGCATTGCATACATTCAAAAGTTTTCTGTGCCAACTTTTATAAATGAGGCTACAAGACTGGTAGGAGAAAGCATGGGTTCAGTATACATTTTGGCCATGTATGATAACAGATAACTCTGATAAGCTGGGAACATATGTAGAGTTATAGAAAAAAAATAAAATATTAATTTTCATTAATTTTCCTTCGGCCTAGTCCCTATTTCAGAGCTCACCACAGTGGAATGAACCAACTATTCCAGCATATGTTTTACACAGCGGATGCCCCTCCAGCCACAACCCAGTATTGGGAAACACCGTACACACTTATTCACACACACACTCATACACTATGGACGATTTAGTTTTTCAATTCACCTATAGTGCATGTCTTTGGACTGCCAACTGGCTTAGCCAGGACTCGAACCAGCGACCTTGTTGCTCGGAGGCGACAGTGCTAACCACTGAGCCACCATGCACCCCCAAATATTAAAATTATAATTAAAGAATATTGTTATTTATAATACAAAAATGTAGTCAATTGATAAAACGTTGACATGTAGTCTTGCATTAATTCAAAAACTTTCAAAAATAAATACTGTTCTGTATTATTCATCTGTGCGTACTGAAAGCAAAGGATTTCCCAAAAAATATTAAATCAACACAAGTTTCGGTCACACAAATGTAAAAAAAATCTTTCTTGAGCATAAAATCTGAATGATTTCTGAAAAAATAATTGGACACTTTCAAATAAAAACTGTTCTTTTGAATGATTTATTTATCTGTACATACTGAAAAAAGCTAAGGATTACCTAAAATATATTAATTAGCACAAGTTTTTCACACTAATAATAAATGTAAAATAAAAATGTTTCTTGAGAGAAAATCTGAATGATTTCTGAAAAAATAATTAGGCGCTTTGAAATAAATACTGCTCTTTGAATGTTTTATTCATCTGTACATACTGAAAAAAGCTAAGGATTTCCTAAAAAATATTAATCAACAAGTTTCAGTCACACTAATAATATATAAAAAAAAAACATTTCTTGAGCAAAAAATCTGAATTATTACTAAAAATATAATTGGATGCTGAAATCTTCAATAATGGTTGCTGGAAAGGTAGTTTACATCTCAAGGATAAACTACATTTAAGATTATATTAAACTATGATAATTGAGAAATGGCAGGTGTGCATTTTAATTGTGTTTTTGAGGCAACTGTCTTTTTTCATTCCTAAAACATGCATGTTTTTAGCTCATTATATCCAAACACGAGGGCTTCGGTATTCACAAAGAGAATGATGTGTGCTGTAATTATGAACACATCTGAACAAATCTGTTATTATACACACACTGGCATGTTCCCAACACCTCAGCACAGATCCAAGAGCCTCTAATTGGTCATACCTCCTCCTGTTGTAGATCAATAATGAATGTATCTGAGCTAATAATACACCTAATTTGGACGGAGTGCAGTATAGGTTTTAGATGAAATGATGATATGTACACTAATGGCAAGGAAGTCCTTGAAGTATTTCAAAGACCAGGCTCCATGAGCCGCAAGAAAGAGAGAAAAATCTCTATGGCTGCTGTACTAAAGACTCCATTTCGCCCCTCCAAATGAGCTTTAGCATTCATGTTTATATAAAAGTGAAAGACGTGCAGAAATTAGGACATATATAAATTTATACTATTGATCTGGTGATTACGGTGAGTTACTTCTGTGAAAAACAAAGACATGCATGTGAACACTGCAAATTAAAGGAAAATGGAAAATATCCTGAAAATGTACTCACCATCAGGTCATTTAAGTTGGAGATGACTTTGTACTTCCTATAAACCAGTGTAAAACCCAGTTATCAAAACTGGAGAACGGCAAGAAAACATCAACTAAAATTTCTGAATGTTTAAAAAGTCTGTTGCTAAAAATAGCAAGTAAAAAACTGAATTACTAGTCTCTCCCTGCTGTGATCTTGCTCCACTCTTTGTTAAGTTTCTTCCGCAGTTCACTGTCTGTTGTAGGTTTCTTATGCATATCTTTGACACCAAGGATTTTCCAGAGTTTGTAATCGGGTGTAGATCAGATCACTGGTCTGGCCATTTCATTATTTCAATGTTTTCAACTTTGTTATGTGAAAGAGATGTTTGTCCTGCATTAAAATTGCTGGCTGATTAGGTGATGAATGCAGACATGTTGACAAACAAGCTTCTGAAAATCATTTGCATTCATTCCATGTAGAGGCCCAAGTCTTGCTGCAACAAAACAACTCTCAATCCAAGTCCTCCTCCAGATTTCACTGGCTTTGCACACTTTGAGTGCAGGCTTTCCCAAATTCTGATGATGTTTTTCAGAACCAGAT
This sequence comes from Danio kyathit, assembly GCA_903798195.1. Lineage (NCBI taxonomy): Eukaryota > Metazoa > Chordata > Actinopteri > Cypriniformes > Danionidae > Danio > Danio kyathit. The sequence goes on along the minus strand of LR812527.1, from coordinate 47,772,938 downwards.
CAAGTAAATGGAAAAAGTATCTTTGGACAAGTTCCAGATTTTAATCCACACTACATGCTTCTTTAATTCTTTCTGCCGAGGAATGTTTGGTCACTCTGGGCTTTAATTACTTTTTGATTCAATGAAACATCCTTACTCATTTTAACAATGATTTGGTGGTCAATTTCAGCTTCAGTGTTGAACCCATTGTGCATTGAGATTCTCCATCTTCACATGTTCCTGTCCTCTTGTGCTGTTGTCTTTCATGGACGACTAGTCTTACTGGGGGACGTAAATGTGTTAGTGATGTTGTGAAGGTGCAATATTCTAGAAATCACAGATTTAGAACAACCAACTTCTTTTGCTATGGCTGAAATGGCCCCTTGGGTTCTCTGGACAACCTGCTGATGGAGGATTTCTGACATAAAATGGCTCACCCTTTTGTGAAAGCCTGAAATTCAAGCTGTCAGTTAAATAGGATTTGTCAGATAATTAAGGGAATTACCACCAGGTGCAAATTTACACTAATTACTGGGAGGAATCTGATCTGAGAGTTATTTTGATCAGTTCTGTCTTTCAAATATCAAATATACTTTGTATTACTGTGCTTCAGAATAGATTTACCTCATGAAATGTGCTTAAATATTCTTGTTTGCAATTTTAGGTCTTTATTTATTTAATAGAAACCTTACCTTTTAATGTCCTGCTTTTACAACTGTAGTCATCATTAACATTTTGCATGAACTATCAATTTAATACACAAAGGCATTTTAAAGCTTTCTCTGTGTGAACAGTCAAAAGAGGGCTGTCACCATTGTTCTACAAAACCTGTTTATATCTCAGAATGCAATCAATTATATATGTGAATTATAATATTTGCATCATGTGCCAGGAAAAGCATTTGCGCACAATATAACATCATCTAATAGCAGTAAAATGTACGCCTTTGTCTATTCCCTTTATTGTTACACATACAGTAATGTGTCATTTGGCACAGATTGCCACCAGTAAACATGCATGACAACAGACTTATACATGCACTTATGCAAGAGCTCTTAGGGGGGGAAAAAGCTAGATAAACTAGAGATCGTTTTCCTTTAAATCCTTGTTGACATAAATTTCTTATTAACTGTTCAAAGCCTTGAAGTCTGCGGAGTAAAGCTTTCAGATTTTGCAATGTTTTTTTTTTTCCGCTGCACTTTAATGTTTTAAGAGAGCCAAAAGCGTGCATGACTAAAGCACCCTATGTGACTTTCACATGATATCATGTGGATATTTTTGAAAAGGTGATTGAGGAAGGTTGACAGGGATGTCAGGAACAATTCTTCAGACCTAGAAGCAGCAATAGTGCTCTCTGCTGGTGAAACAGCCCCAATGAGAGCCAGCAGGAGTAAACAAATAAGTAATTGATTCATTTATTTGGCATACTCAGCACAATTAAATGTATGTTTTTAATGTATACAGTGTTTTTTTCAGCATAGTAACTGTTTAAAAGCATAATAGCAACCTATAATGCAGAGAACAGAAATGGCTACTGGCATAGGAAATGTTTATTGACATCAAATAGAAGACTATACAGAAGGTGTATTGGGAAAATATAATTTATGAAAGTATATGTTCATTATGTTAGTTTGTATTGGGAATGTGTACAAGACTGTCGAATGCTAAATACTGGAAGTTGAATTGCCTTAGTGAGATTCATGCACAAAGAATACACAACTGGTTTAGTCCAATTTATCAACAAATTACTGATATTAGCCACATCTGTTAAGTGAAATAACACGAAACAAAACCAGAGTTGCTCAATTACATAAGATGTCATCATAGTTTAGATGGTCAGAATTGATTTGTTTTACTTGAAGAATCCTTCTTTCTAAATCTCTCTTTTCTGAGAGATTTTCTTGGTCTAATTGGAGCTCTGATTGCTCTGATGATTTAGTCTGTTGTGATTGGTCTTGCAGGATGTGTTGGAAACCAGAAGCCTTTCTGAGTTTCAACTTGCTTAATCCTCGAAAGTTGTACAATCACAATGATCAATTGGATGTTTTGTGATTAGTCACTGTTGAAAATGCTTGTTGAATGCATTGTGCAGTGAGTTTTATGCTATTGCGAACTCTAATCTGTAAACAAAGTCCGAATATGATATACTGTAAGATAGGGCTGCACGATTAATCAAAAAAAGATTGTGATCTCGATTCGATCTTAATCCAGCATCTCTACGATTCAGCCAATTATATTTTGAAGTTCAGAATAAAGTTGTAAATAACGTTCAGTTTGTTGCACATAATGATCGTTTGGGAGCCGCGCAGGAAGTAGGCTATGATTTGCACTCAGCAGTGAAAGTGAAACCAAAAGCACGTACATGATTTAAATGATCATATCGCATTTTAGAGTTATGATTATGACAAGCATTTTATGTTTTTTTCTTTAATAGCGAACACAGAGTGTTGTGCAAAAGAATAAATGTTGAACAGTGTCAGTATAACTAGCTACTATAGCCTATAAAATGTTGAATATGATGCAAGAGGGAATCTGATAATGACAAATGTCTCATTTTACCAGGGAAAACATTATCTAATAATGTTCTAAATGACAAATGACAAGCACATGTCTCAAACATAATAATTCAACTTGAGAATTATGAATAGTTGTATCCTGATGTAATCACTTTACTGTGCATTAACGCCCAGGACAAATTTTAAGCATATTCAAGTCCACCAGTCCAAGTCTATACAAAATGTAGCATTTAACCAACAGTAGACATGCACATAGGCCTAATATTATTATGTTTTATCATTTGTTTGATTAATAACAATAATAATAGCCTACTCATATTATCCTTTATCTACAGAATTGTGAGAAAATTCTCACAATTCTGCGCGTTTGCCGCCCTCACTATTATGACAGACCCATATTATGCCAGTGTTGTGTTGATGTTGCGGATAAAAGTCAGTACGTTGTACGTCAAGGCGTGTTTGCCGCCCTCATTATTATGCCACCCTAGGCGGCCGCCTAGGTCGCCTCAATGGACGCTCCGGCCCTGGCCCTACTGTAAGAGTCATTTTGCAACTTAAGTGATTGCGACATAGTTCTATGAAATTTTATGATCATATATCGAACACAAGCCAAGTGTTAAATGGCTATTAAAGTAGACTCAAAGCGACATCAAACTGACATTTAACATTGACATAAAATAAAAACAATTACAGGACTGTCCTGTAATCAGTAGTTCTTTACATGTTTGTTGAAGCAATGTTAGATGTCATTTTGATGCATTTTGACATCAATTACTTGCATTGTAGAGATACAAAATCTAGTGTAAAGTTGTAATTTGCAACTGAGGCTTTCAGTTGAATAAAATTGTTCTTATGTTGGGTGACTATACAAATGTTTTATGCATCAAGGTCTGAGTCCAAGTGGGCTGAACAAACATTCTGGAGCTTTTCATTTATTTAATTAATGCTTCGCACATGACACAATCTAATATTGTGTTTTATTACACTAGCCCTAAATCTAGCCCTTATGTGTTTAATTAACCTCTACACATGCACCAAGCCTAAAACATAATGTAAAAAAGTTAATAAAACAGTAAATAACATCAATAATTGAGCTGCAAAAAATATGGGTAACACCTGATAATAACTACACACTGAGTCATTTATTAAGCATTAGCATATAGTGAATCCATTATTTGTTAATCATTAACTTTACATTAATAAACGTTAGTAAGCAGTTTTTAACTGCAGCTACAAATGCTGTATTCTTGACTTATGAGCACATGTATAATGTGCCTAATGATTGTACTTTCATACTTTGTGACTGGTTGATTTTTCATTACTAAATTCAGTATTGCATTATTTACAAACCATTTGCATTTAAGAGTAGTTGGAGGTTTTAAGATCATTCAGAATGAGTTAGTAAATGATTAATAAACTATAGAAATTAACATTTATAATTCTTATTATTCAGACATATAGTAATGGTTACTATATATGTTAATAAATGCTTTATTAACTCAACTTCATGCAGTTTTGTGACCTAATCTAAAGTGAGGACTATTTATGCTTTATAAATCCCTTATAAATGACAATTAAATGCATTGGTATCAAATGAACAATAATCTTTGCAATTTTATCTAAAAAATAAAATTACTGTAAAGTTTTAACATTGTTGAATAACAGGAGTGTCAAAATACAACATCAAATTGGATAAAACAACAATAATATAATAATTTAACGATATAATAGGATGCAATGTTTAAACTGCAGTAATTTTATTTTAGAAAAGGTTGCAAAGATTTATTTTTCATTTGATACTGTTTTATTTGTGTATCTTCAAACGAATAGGAATGAATAATGTTGTTTATGTTCTTTTGTCCTGTTTAGAATTCAACTGAGTCTTTAATTGTCATTTATAAGGGATTTATAAAGCATAACTAGTCCTCACCTTAGATTAGGTCACAAAACTGGATGAAGTTGAGTTAATAAAGCATTTATTATCATACAAATTAACTATTAGGATATGCCTGAATAATAAGAATTATAAATGTAAATTTGAATAGTTTATTAACATTCTGAATGATCTTAAAAAAACACCAACTATGCTTAAATAACTGATTTGTAAATAATGCAATACTTAATTTAGTAATGAAAAATAAATAAATAACTAAGTAATGAAAGTGCAATTATTAAGCACATTATAAATGTGGTTATAAGTCAGGAATACAGCATTTGTAGCTGCAGTTAAACTGCTTACTAACCTTTATTAAAGGGCACCTATGGTGAAAAATCTACTTTTTAAGTTGTTTGGACAGACATATGTGTAGGTATAGTGTATATACCGTCATATTGGGGTGATATAAACACACCCAGTCCTTTTTTTTTTCAATTTAACAACATAAAAACGGTGGACCAATTGGAGCGGTTTTGAGACCGACCGCAACTTGACGTAGGAGTGCGGTCCCTCCGCCCACCAATATTGATTGACAGGTGCGCATTACCATATCCTCCGTTTGTTTCACGTCCGCCATTTTCAGCGCGAGTCAAAGCGATGTCACCAAAGAAACACCCTTGCTCTATTTTTAGATGTAAGGCTCATTGGGCTCAACACAAGATCAACATTCACCACGTTATCGCTCTCCTCGGCGCCAGTGTTTGTAACTAGGTGGGTTTGCACTTTTTGTACTTTTCATTGCGTCTTCCTTAAACTTCAGCTGTTTGCATTTCCCGCGGTCACAGAAGCTCCCTGTCATCTTAACTAGGTGCAGCTGGAAAGTGTGAGCGCGTTGCCTCCTGTTCGCGTCCCTTTATTGGAAATAACGAACTAACGGTGCGCAGCTTTTCAGAATTCTAAACATAGGTTTCTGTCAGGGTACACACAATGGCGCCGGAAGTCGGTGGCTGTCTGTGGCGCCCAGCCACGACTCAGGACACTGTTCATGTTTCTGCCGCGCCACAGAGCATTATCTGAATAGTTTCATTTTAAATAACAAGCGAATGTGCGCGTCTAGTGTGCTGTGTCGTGGCTCTGAGTGGTGCATCCGGTGTATGACGCCCTTTAGTTATAGTCTCAAGCAGGTTGTACACCAGAAGCGCCGCTCGGTAACGCGCAGCATCACGCTAAGTCTCTGCTTGGTCTGTGTCCGAGTCGTACATGCACGGCTGAATGCCTTTCCTCTCACTCATGTTGCTGCTCTCTGTCTGCCTGTCTGTTACCATACACAGCTGGGGAGCTCTTGGCTCCGCCCCCTTGTTAAGTTGGGCGGGAAGTCGAAACTAATTTTCATGTGAAGCAACACACCCCTAAAACAACAAACTGTGTACACGCCCCCAAAATGGCACTTTTTAACACATTACAATAAAAATCTGAATTGTGTTTTGAACTGAACCTAAACTGGCACACTCAGAAGAACCATAATATTAATATGAGATCTTAAAAAAGGGGTAAATAAGGTGCCCTTTAATGTAGAGTTAACGCTTAACAGATAATGAATTCACTATTTGCTAATGCTTATTAAATGGTTCATATTGTGTAGTTATTATAAAGTGTTACCAAAATATGCTATACTGTATTAATGACTACTTGCTCAGTAAGCGAAGCAGTAATCTTTCTATCCTTAATCCAAGTTCCTCCCAACTTGAGGTCAGGATGCAGCGATATACTTTATACTTGATCAACTATGGAAATTAAATTGGAATTGTTGATGAATTGATTTCAGCAATTCAGAATTGGTTCATTTATTTGTTGAGCACTTTAATGTTACCTTCACAAACGGCAACATTGCACACTGCATGAAATAAAATATTTCAAAAAGCTTTTAGCAACAAATTACTTCTATGAGTCATTTCTGTTCAGTTCAATCAAACCAGCATGGTTGTATATGTTTGATCAATTGAAAAGAAGTAACTCTGTTCCCCACACAAAAATGACTTTGATAGCATCCAAATTTACCAGTCTATTTAAAAAGAAATTCCTTCACTTTTGTCAATCTGGTAAAGCGTGTTCCTTGCCACTGTTGCCACAAGCTTGCTTGGTTTGGGACTTGTGGAACTGTGCATTGATGGATTTGCTCTTCAGTGTTTGGACTTTCAGCAGTGAAATTTAAACTGAACTGAACTAAACTGAACTTCAACTCTGAAAATTGGACTGACACAGTTTCAATTTACTAGAACTTCGATGTTCAGCTGCTTTGACACAATCTACATTGTAAAAGCGCTGTAGAAATTAACATGAATTGAATTGAATTGAATTGTGAAAGCAGGTAAAGTCTCTCCTGGTGGAGTTTGGAGGATCTAGATTATGGCAATGTTTGGCCTGGACTTTCTGGATCAGCCTTCTGTACCTCCCCTAGCAAATTCTGATCTGTGATTTACCAGAGAACAATAAAGCATCTGGCTGTCATAAAGTCTCTTTCTATGCGGCTGTTTCACAGTCACTCGTTGTGCCTGGTAATTCCACCAAATTATCCATCAACCCTCCACTTGGAGAGAATACAGTGTATTGTTCCCATGTAGCAATTCAAGCGCACCAAACTACAGAAACTAACTTTTAAAGTAATCATTGCAAAACCAAGCTGTGAGGAAACCACATATCTCAGTTGCTCTTGCTTTTCTGAATGCATGCTAGATTAATGTGTGTGTGGGGGTGATTGTGTTTGTTTTGGTGGCTGTCCTGCTCACAGATTGACGCTACTGCAGGTGTGCGTGAGGAACGAGTGCGACTCAAGCAGAAGGGTGATGTGATCACACTCGCGGTGCCCAGCAGGGGTGCGGAAGCCCAGCACTGGCAACATGCTAGTGACATGTGACGGACCGGAGGGGGTCTTCACTGCACATCCCTGTGCCAGGAACATGTGCCAGGCAGAGGACGGCAGGCAGCACCGACTATGCCAACCTGTCTTTCTATGAACAAGGTGCAGCTCTGGAGGACAAAGATGAGCGCTGTTAGGAATGGGTAAAAATATAAAAGTTAAGTCTTCATTTGAATAGTTCTTAAAAGCAGACTAATCTCTCTCTCTTTGTATTTACATCGGATGGATACATGTTTTCAATTTATTTATGGTTGTGAATTGCATTATGGGATGTTGATCTCTGCTCTGTTGACTTTTGATGTTGAAAAATCAACTCTGCAGTTTAACAAAGTGACTTTTATTGACATCGTAGGGATTTAAGATAAACAGTTAAAGAAAAAGTCTGGTGTGTCAGATGAAGAGAAGACTCTTAAAAATGAAAAATTTACTGAAGATAGTTTGCAGTTCTATGGCAGAAGGGCTTCACACTCAAGCTAAGTTCGCAGGCCGATCTGACTTACAGTACAACAATGCAGCAATTATACTCTTTGGACAAGTCCAGAAAAGGTGAGATCCAGGTAAACAGTTCTCACTGGTTACAGCAGAAATAGACAATTCTAAATGTGTGCGTCAAGGAAGGATTGTATCTTACTCCAGATATGGATGGCGAGATGGTTCTTAGGGGTCAGGCCGACCCTAAACTATTAAGAGCTGATCTCCGACCTGTAAAAAGCTTAACCACGGAGGCATACATAAACGCAAGAGACAATCTGTTATGGAAACTCAAGGTTGTTTCTTGTAATTTAAGCTGACTTATCAAACTAGTTCAAACCTGGTTTAATCAACATTTGGCTACAATATCCTCACTACACACAAAGTCTGTCTAGCATAGAAAGGAATTACTTTAAGAAGAATTAACAATAAAAATTGTTACATTATTGTAGACAATATCATGACAATAGAAACAGTTGCCCCCCCCCTTTTCAGCATCCGTAATTCCGCTCGAAAGAGAGAGAGCGAGAGAGAGAGGGAGAGAGAGAGAGACCTCCATGACCTATGACCTGGTTTGTGTGTCTCCTGGAAACAAAGTTAAAATAGACAGACAAAGAGAGGAGCACGGACATTGAACATTCTTACATAAAGCAGTGTGTTAACTTATTCATTAGTTAAAATCAATTCAAAGTTAAATACTCATTCAAATAATCAATTAATTATATTTAATAAAAATAATGAGAAACGGGATGATGAGAAAAGGATAAACGTTGATCCATGCTAAGACGGATTAAAAGGTAGAAATCCGAATCCTTCAACATTTTAGTAGTTTCAATTAATATAATGTGTAAGAATTATTAATTTAGTAAGAAATAAGTCTGTAAAACAACAGAAATTGTACTGGCAGCTTATTACAAGAATTTTGTACCACAACATACAACACAAGCCCAGACGATATATCACTTTAAACTACAGTATTAAAAATTTTAATAAAAGCAGGGTTCATATGGTCATGGATAAGTCATGAAATTTTGACATGGCGTTTCCAGGCCTGGAAAAGTTTTGGAAAAACAGAAAAACCTGCATCGTTTTGGAAGTCATTGAAAACAGACTACTAAGTTGTCTTTACTTTTTTTTCTGTCCTTGGCCAATCACATACACTCAAATTATTAGTGTGGTGTAAGCATTATTTAAATACATTTTTACATAGATATAAATATAAATTGGGTGTCACGGTGGCGGAGTGGGTAGCACAATCGCCTCACAGCAAGAAGGTCGCTGGTTCGAGCCTCAGCTGGGTCAGTTGGCATTTTAGTGTGGAGTTTGCATGTTCTCCCCGTGTTGGCGTTGGTTTCCCCCTGGTGCTCTGGTTTCCCCCACAGTCCAAAGACATGCACTGTGAATTGAATTAGCTAAAATTGTCTGTAGTGTATGTGTGTGAATAAGTGTGTGTGGATGTTTTTCAGTGTGTATTTTTGCAGCTGGAAGGGCATCTGCTTTGTAAAACATATGCTCGATAAGTTGGCGGTTCATTCCGTTGTGGTGACCCCAAATTAATAAAGGGACTAAGCCGAAAAGAAAATGAATGAATAAATAAATATAAATTGAAACTAAATAGATTGTTGCGTGTTTTACGATGTGCTGTAATAAATTTTAACACATCGTTTTTTACCACGCATATGTAGATATTGCATGAAACATTAGGTCATGAAAATTTACTTGAAAACCTTGGAGAAGTCATGGAATTTTAGTAGTAAAAATGTGTATGAGCCCTGTAGTCACTTTTTTTTTACTTTTTAAAGTTAAAAGTTGTTGAAAGAAAGATTAAAGGCCCATAATGCAATTCAAAAGCATAAAAAATGGGCCAAAATAAAAACATGAATCACAAATTATGGAAAAACTGCTAATTTATGGAAATTTTTACACTGTACTGTAAATGCAGCAGTTTGAACGGATTAACAGGAAAGGTAGGCAACCTGTTTTGTTTAAAAATGTGCGAGACATGGCAGTGGAATAATAATAAAAAAAAGTTTATCGAAAGTTGTAGCTTTTTACCTTCATCTGCATGCACGCTTTGTTCAGTTCTGATCCTAGAAGTAGTTTACCCGTTTATTTTTTCCAAGTTTCTCTTTATATCAGTAGACTCCATGAACCACCTTCTACATGTTGAATCACATCATAACATTACTGATTTTGATGTGAAGCAAAGCATGATGCACCGGACTAAATGACAAAGGTTCAAGCCTCAGCACTACACAGCTTTAGTGAGGAAACAACTAAAATCTCATGTAGTAGCGCAAAGTTAAAAACGACAGTGAAATGTAAAACATGAAAGTTGTAGGTTGTATGAATAGAAACAATGGATTTCAGGTTTATTGCAAAATATGCATTTATACAAATATGTAAGTGTTTTTGAGCATAGGGAGGGAGATGGCATTATTCATGTTGGAAGTGGGTGAAGCTAAAGACTTTGGTGCAAATAGTTCGATTTTGATTGGCGGAATAGTATACAACAACAATTAATTTTGTTTTTTTGTTTTTTTGGAGGCAAAATTCCATAAAACATTAAAAAACATTTAGGCCCAGTTTCACAAACAGGGCTTAGCTTAAGCCAGGACTAGACCTTAGTTAAATTAGGCTATTTAAGCCACATTTTTAAAAACAGCCTTAAAAAAAATACATTACAAGTATGCACCTGGAGACAAAAAATGACACTGACATATTTTAAGACATCTCACTGCAAGTTATTTTCAGTTGAGACAGCTCAAACATGCAATTTAATCCATGACTAGCCTTAAACCTTGTTTGTGAAACCGGGGTTAAAAGTATTAAAGATAAGTTGAATTAGTGCAAACATAGAAGCCTGAAAACAATCAATTATAAACCTGTTCTCTTATCTTTTATTTATTAGTTACTGATAAAAATCTAGTAAATGAGTGGTTTTTATTTCTGAAACTTAAAATATTAAAAAGCATTATTTTCATGAATCAAACAATTTCATGATTCTTTTCAGGATTTCTACAACAAATGACTAGTTGGTTCTTTTTAGTCAATCATGACTCTTATGAGTTGGTTCTTTATAGTGAATCAAATAGTAGTATCGAATCAGTAGTCTATCTCCCGAAATACACTCTTACAAGTAGATTTTTTTTTTTTTGTGAATTAAACAATTACATGATTCTTTTCATGATTTTAACTCCTTGTTGGTTCTTCTTAGTCAATTATGATTCTCATGAGTTGGTCCTTTTATAGTGAATCAATGTACCAGTGGCCATGTAGATTGATATCTGAAATTAATTTTACCAGTTGATTCTTTTTTTTTAGTGAATCAAACATACAGCTTGGCTGATGTAGTTTGATCCACACAATAATTTATTTCAGCAGCGTTGAATGTTCCACTTGGGAATAAACCTAAAACGTTCAAATATTTATTTTTTTTTTCAAAATAAAACACACTGATGGCCTGCTTTTCAGCAATTCATTCTGATGATGAACACAACCTTGCACATCTTGCACTGACAAACGGCTAAATCTTTGACAAATAAAGGACACTATTTGTAATGGTCTACTTTAGCTTGCCTTGAGTGAGAGAATGCTTCTGTTTTGTTTCTTTATACAACATAACTACATTTTTCAAGCTGCAGACATATTCTACAGTGCAGCTTATGAATCACTCGTTTAATATAAAGAGCAGTATTGCTCTTGCAATTGGGTTTTGTCAGAGTGACATAAATGATACGGCAGGTGCAGTCTGCACTTGTGTCTGTAAGAGCCATTTCTCAGGCTTGTTTTAAAGTGGAGTTTGTCTGGGGAAAGGAAGGGGACATCAGAGAGTGTGGCCCTAGAGCACGTACCGTGTTCTCATTACTGCTAACAGCCTTGAGCCTGCCTTCCCATTACGGAGAATTACATACAATTGTATCAACTATTGGTCACGCAAGACAGAGCAGGCCGTTCTCTTTCACTAGATCTCATGAGGGTTTTTTTTTTTTTCCTCTGCTTGTTGTTTATGGATTTGTCCTAAACCTCAAAGGACAGATCAGACAGTCAAACTGGTACCTCTAGTACTGGTGACCTGCTGCACTTTCCAAATGAAGGTTATAATGCCTGGAGAAAACTGCTGTCATGAATATTGATTATATGCAGAATCTGTCATCTTTGCTCATGGGCACTCCATTCTGCTGCCATGTTGCTTTAAGCCAATCGTTTGCACTGTGACTAATCACTCTGGATATCCAGGGAAATTACATTAAACCTTCACAAACTACTGATTTTTCAGTATTGACAATAAACAAGATGTATTTAAGAGAAAGTTCACACAAAACTAAAAATGTTTAGCTTTAATCACCAAACTTGTAAAGGAGCCAAAAGGAGCACAAACAAAGAATGCTGCAATGTGTTCATTTTTGGGGGGGGGGGTGAATTATCGCTTTCAGCCATTTAATTACTTCATTTATTTGTTTATTTTTGCTTCACTACATGTGAATTTTTATTCTGCAACCTTTCAGAAAATCTTGAAATAAAGTTTCATAAAAAATAAACTTTTAAATTATTCCTCATTGTTTTGAATCAGAATGTCACCCGTTCTCAAGTCAAAAAATCTAATTCAGTCTGAGTGAGTCTACAGTGAATATTATTTAGAATCAAAATGTTTCATTACTTTTGATTAGTTTAATCCATAAGAAAAAGTTTAATCCATAATAAAAAGAAATACTTTAATCCAGTGGTTCACAAAGTGGGGGTCACGGGACAATGACGGGGGGTCACTTGGTGATTTAAAAAAAAAAAAAAGTCAAATAAATGTTTTTAAACTATTAGAATGACCATATTTTAACCATAACCCACAGAAGATAAAACAACACCACAATAGCGTCGGCTGCAGCAGATTGATTTTATAACATCAGGTTAAACTTTCTGACACCTTTATGGCAATCAAATACATTCAAATAAAATACAGGCCACAACTGAACATTGAGAATGATCTCTGATTGGGAGTCTGCAAAATTAAACCAAGAACACACTTGTGCTGAAAACATTGTGTGTTAGTTGAGGTTAATATTAAATTCAACAAAATAATAAATGACTATACAGTAAAAATGATATAGTTGTTAGACTGTTTTTTTGTGTTGTCAATATGCTCGCGTTTATACAGGTCTGTTGTTGTGTGTGCAACGTTTGTATATTTATAACCACCTCAAAGGATTTTGGGGGTCACGAGTCACTGGCATTGTTATTTTAGAGGTCGCAGGCTGAAAAGTTTGGGAACCCCTGCTTTAATCCACTACATTAAAAAAATAAATAAATTCTTGTAAGGATTAAGTAAATACTTTTGAAAGGCAACAGTAAAAACAACTTTCCTTTGTCCTTCAGCTGCATCAGGTTTGTGCATTTACTACAGGCAATACAATAGTTGCACTGCTATCTCTAATAGCAATACATTAGATTACCGGCACTAAACGTGCACTCTGATGATCTGACAAGAAAAAGAAAACATTGGTGGAACAAGTTGTTTTTCTTTGGAGCACAAAATTGTTCTTGGAGCTTCGTATAATTACACTTAAACCACTGAAGTCACTCACTCTGTCATTTATAAACACAATCATACACCACGGCAAATTTGTTTACAATTGTTAATCTGACCTCTGGCGCCAACAAGGCATTTGCCCCACAGAACTGCCGCTCACTGGATAGTTTCTCCTTTTTGGACCATTCTCTGTAAACCCTAGAGGTGGTTGTGCCTGAATATTCCAGTAGATCAGCAGTTCTTGAAATACTCAAACCAGCCCATCTCGCACCAACAACCATGCCACAATCAAAGTCACTTAAATCACCTTTCTTCCCCTTTCTGATGCTCTGTTTGAACTGCAGCAGATCATCTTGACCATGTCTACATGCCTAAATGCATTGAGTTGCTGCTATGTGATTGGCTGATTAGAAATTTGTGTTAACGAGCAGTTGGACAGGTGTACCTAATAAAGTGGCCGGTGAGTGTATATCACGTCTTTGGACTGGGGGTAAACTGGAGTACCCGGAGGAATGAACAACGCAAGTGACATGGAATATCATGACTGTGTTTTTGGTTCCTTTTCTGGACTTTGAACTTCTCCTGAGCCTTGCTGTCAATGGAGAGACAGAGGAGGATTTCATCTAAAATATCTAAATTTGTGTTCTGAAGATGGACGAAGATCACAGAGGAATGGAATTGGATTGACCTTTTAATGATGCGAAATGCTATACCAGTAGTTTGTAATTGGACCATGCTTATGTTTTTTTTTTGCACTACATGTTTTTCCCTCCATAATTCTTCTTTCAAACTTCTCCCCTTACCTTCAAACTGAAGTATCATCACCTTTTAAATCCCTGAGTTTCCTCCATCCAGCATCCTGTCTTCCAGTCATCCCTCTCTCCGGCAGGCTGCAGGTTGGGAATATGAATTAGCTGACTGGCAGTAGGCGTTCTGCTTGGCTGACAGCTGTCATGAGCACACGGGATGGATGGAGAGAGACAGAGAGGGATGAGTCTGTCAGTTCTCCTCCCTCATTCTCTGGAGGGGTTTCACTCCTTTAAGCGTTTGTATAATGAAGAGTTTCCTCCTGCGGTTCTTCCCGTTTAACACAGTGCACTGGAGCAGGTACTGTGGGCAAGAGACTGTCCTGCTCTCTGACGGACCACATACTGAGATACTGTACTTCATCGGTAACCAGGTGACTGTAAGGGAGAAGGGTAGTTCCTCCAAATGGCTGTTTCTGTGGCGCTATCAACACATTACTCAGTTTGAAGTGGACACGTCAGCATTAACTCAAGCAGTGGTGTTGGTTTGTTGGGGCACTAGAATGAATTTTTTCTGTGTCAGATGGAGGGAGCCTTGTGGAAACACTTGCTCTTAAACCATTTATCCCAAATAGTTCATCCCAATTTACAATTTTGCCATTATAATTAATTTGTCACTAAAGCCCTTTTTTACACTGAACTGGACTCAATAAAGCAAGGTGAAACACTGATGAACGATGCTTTCACTGCAAATGTTTCTGTGCTATAGCACACCTAGTCTTGCACACCTCTTTGTACGCCCAAATGTAATTGGATGATGGGGTAAACATTGAAAAACACCCTCCTTATTGTGGTCAACAGATTGCAGATTTTAGGTCCTATCATACACCTGGTGCAAAAAGGCACAATACGTGTTTGATGTGATTTGTTGCTATTTTTTGCTAGTATTTTTCACGTTTTGTGCCACGCTGTTTAAATGGCAAATCCATTTGCGCTTTGCGGACTCGTGGGTGTGCTGGTCTAAAAAGGAAATGTGTTAAGGTGCATTGCTGGTGCATTGCAATTTTGAGAAACTGAAATGTACAGTACTGTGCCCTTGACCAGCTTAAAGCTGGTCTAAAGTCCAGCGCAGAGCGTGTTACTTATGTGCCTATACAGGTCAAAAACCCTTACATATTGCTTAATACACACAGGATGAACAGCAATACACAATTATATTTACATATGAAAACAATTAAAGGATTAAAATGTTACAACAATTATTATTTTCTACATAAATATAAACAACCACTGCCTCCATGCCTTCATGTCGGGAGGCTTTTTTCAGTTTATTCATGACAATTTGACAATCACCATATGGGGCATAAGAATGGGACGCGTGTTTGGATATACAGTAACCACACTACGTTATTATTGTTCATTTATTCTTTTGCTGGAAATTAGAACTGAATTTAGAAATAGTTTTTAGAAACTAGTTTTTTGCAATCAATGATTTACATGTGAAGTCAATGAAAAGATGCGATTAGATATCCTGTGATGCAAATCGAGTGAATAACACTGGGCAAATTGGGTGTTTTGTGCATTTGACAAGCTTAAGACTGCAAAGGAAAGTGGGAGCAAACATCTAACAAACGGAGCAATGGAACAGACAGAAAAGCAAGCAGCTTACAATGATGGAGATTGGTTCAAGGATGACGGCCGCTGGACATGACCATATTGAGGGACGTTATTTTTGCTTTACATGTATGGCTGGTAGCCTATTATGATGTGCGTCAAATCGATAAATGATTTTGCTTAACTTTTTCCCCTGCCGTTGACGAGAGAAAACACTTCCCTGCCATTTTACGACAATCTATATGTGATTTTATATTTATTTATTTTTTTATTGCAAAATTGACCGCAAATTTCATTTTTATTGCAAAAAAAATCACAAAAGAAATCATGAAAAACTAGGGGGTCTGACTAACAATAAACAACTGCATTTTCATTAACAAATACTATAATAAATGGATTGTTCATTGTTTGTTCATGTTAATAAGTATATTGACTAATATTAACTAATACAACCTTATTGTAAAGTGTTACCACTAATATCAGAATGTCCCCAGTCTCTTACACCCCTAAAATTGAAATAGCGTAGTCTTCCAGTGTTCTTGTAAATTACATTGTATTTAGTATGGTTAATAGTAAGGTTTAACAGAAGTTAAACCTGAGCAAGGGTAAAGGAACTCCTGTTGTATCTCTAAGGGCTTTTTGTGCTGTACTGTGCTAAATTTTAACTATTGTTGCTTTTTATATTGGGCAGGTTTTAATCATTCTTCTGTTTAGTTACTTAACAGGACCTCGGTTTAACGTCTCATCCGAAAGACGGATAACCCTGAAGTAACACAAATATACACAGACCTTTTATAAACAAAAGCACAAACTAACACATTCAGTCCTTCTGGAATCAGCTAAGTACAACCAGAGATTACACATTGTTGTGACATCTTGGAAAATTAATTTTGCCGTAAGTCATGACACACGAACTACAGTACAGTACGTGGAAAATGTGTAAATGTCTAAAATGTTCAAACATACATATATGTATTCATATCTATGATAAAAACTAGTGAGTGATAAGACTATTTCAATTTTTCAAATCCATTTTCCTCAACTACCATTAAGATGAATGAGTATAGCTTTCCTCTTCGGACCTCCTCGGGTCACACTTCATATATAAATGGCTATAAAAGACCCATGGGACAGGTTGATGCTTCGGTTCAATTGGAATCTGAAACGGCTGTGGGAATTCTCTGCGAACATGCCCTGTGCGTATGGGCCATGAAAACTAATTAATCCAGATAGTCTGGTAAATGTCACAGACAGACATACGGTGGAACGGAGGCATCCACGAAGCCCCGTCCTCCTCGTAAATTACCAAGGCCGCTGAGTAAGATGCTCCAGCTCAGCCCCAATGAGATAGAGCCCATACATTTGATTTTTTTCCCCACTTAATCTAAGCTAACCATCTGTGAAAGAGAGGAGATGTGGCACTCCAGCCAAATGGGCCGACTTTATAATCAGGAGGTCCTTCCAATTATTGCTTAATGTACCACGGTATTATAGCGCGCGCCATTCTGTCCGGGCAGCTTTACATTTTCAGTTTCCCCAGCATCCATATCACCGTTACAGTGGGCAAGCTCACGGTCATCCTCATTAGCCGGCTGGTTGAGTCCTAGATGATAAAACCAGCGTAAAGGGCCCTGTGTAAAAATGGCTTCCTCTTGAAAACCCGATGTAAATGGCGTTCGCCGTTCTGGGTGACTTCATCACGCGACTTGCCATTGAGGGGAAATTTCAAAATCTGAAAAATCTGCAAATAGAGAAAGACGCGGGTTCCCGTGAAGTGTCATCGAACGATTCCTTGCAGTTTTTTCTTGTAATGTATTAATATTAAAGTAGGCCCGGGTTGAGGGTTTGACCGTTTCTCAACTCTTCTTGTGTTATCCCTCTCTTCAACTGTCTTCATCTCTCCTTTCTTGTGACTCTAGTGTCTTTTAAGGAGCGCAGTCATGCAGGGATCCATTAGGCAAAACCAATTTCACACAGAGCCAATTTCATAAATATTGAAAGTGAGCCCACCCTCAGCCCTGCTTGAGTGGCTTTAGAGGGATATACAAAACCATCAACAACAGGCCCGGCTTTAGCAGCCCTCTCCACTCACGCATTTTATTAAGCTTCACTCAACAGATTACAAAAGCTCACCCCACAACAGCAAGATGCCAAGCTTAACTGATTAGCTGCTATATCCCAATTTTCTCCGCGCAGAGAAAGTTTTTCGCTTACCAGGACAACATTAGTTTATTGGGGTTAAAGGTTGTGTCAAGTAAACAAGGAAGCCTAAAATGATCTGCACCATTAAGCAAGAGTTGGCATTTTTGAGTGTAGCACAGTACTTTAAAATATTAGCTACATGTTAGCTGGCCACAGTCCAAAGTTCCACTGTAGCGTTTATCTTTGATAAAGAACTAAGGCTGGGCAGGAACTAATTTACATGCTATTTAGATTAAATAATTAGATTCCAAAATGCATGTGGAATTAGATTATAATACATTAAAATAAGTTCAAAATTTGGATTACATTTACTTTTTGGATTACAAAGTTACAAATTATTTACTCAGTGGCAGCAAATTAGATTGTCTCTATTTTATTTTTTTAATTGTTCATTTTTAAAGATCACTCTACTACGGTGGCTGGGAAGTGCAAAACAACATTGCAAGGTGTGAAACACTTTTACGAAGCTCGAGACAAATGTACATTTTGGAAAACATTTTTACCCGGAAGTGACGCGGTGAAAAGTGTTGTTGTCATTTGTGGTGAGCACAGTAAATTCATGCTGTGGAGTACATGGCGTAAATAAAGTTTGCAGTCGAGGATTGCTTTGACCATTTTGTGGCAAACACATTAGCAGCTTAATGCTGTTTTGAATTTCATGTGGTCGGTTTTTAGAGTTTCTAAAGGACATGGACCAGACAGAAACACCAGACATACTGCATCAATGTATTTAATATTTTAACGAGGGCCACTCGTATGCTGTAATAGTGGACATGATGTCAAGTCTACACTGTGTAAACATCTGCTTGAGGACTCTTAAAAGTAAACTGAATGAATACGGTGTTATGGTTTAACTAGTGACCATTTCCAGATGTAAACTACTGTATTTACGTTTGCAAATTGGTAGATTTGTCACTTTTTTTTTTTTTACAGCAACAAAACATGTCCATACCAAATAAATATTTGTATTACTTGGTGTCAATGTCACTGTAAACATTATTGATTTTAATATTTGTGTGGCAGAACAGTATATAACCAAAATTAATGTAAAGAAATAATTATAATTTACATGTCATCAACGGCATTCAAACCCAAGTCAAAAAGTTCAGCACAAGTATCAATCGACCTATCTAACTGAGCTATTCAGGACTACACATTGAGGTTGGTTTTGATTTCTTTATCAGTCAACATATGCTATGCTTTGGTTGTGGACTCGTGTTAACTTGTTTCTATGTACTCGCGTTTACATGTTTCTACATACTCTCACGCTGATATTTTCTCAGAATAGCTCTGAATGTCAAAACAATGTTTTATCGCAGTTGGTCAAACCATTTTTTTTTTATAGTTGTAGACTCATGTTAATCTGTGTCTACTAAGTCACACACGAGCAGATATTTTCCGGTATGTGGTACATGCCGCGTCACTTCCGTGTGTGGTACATTCCCTTTCCGTAAAGAATCTGTCATTGTAAATTTGTTTCAGGACTGGTAAAAGTGTTTTGCGTCTTGTTAATTTTTTCTAAAATGTAAATTTGTCTCGAGCTTCGTAAAAGTGTTTCACACTTTGTAATGTTGTTTTGCACTTCCCGGCCATCTACTGTATCGTTAAGCTTTAAATTTTCAAAGTATTAGCATGTCTCAGTAAATTTAACTGATTAATTTCCATAATTCTGAAAAAAAAAAAAAACATGCAAGTTATATTAAAACTAACCTAAGGCCTTGTCTACAGGAACACAGGTATTTTCAGAACTGCACTTTTTTCTATGCGGTTTCGCTTTTTGTTCATATAAATACACATTGATGTGATCCAAGACCTGTGAAGAAATGATGCCAAGGTACTCATAAACCTGGACCAGGCCATATCCTGAGCAGATGCTGAGGCAATCATGGAGGAGCAGAGAGCATGAGACAACATGAGCATGATTCCTGAAAGACCCCAGTGACAGACGAGTCTTTACATTGATCGCGTGGGCCAGCCTGAACACCTGCCAGTGATACAGTATATCCACACCTGGCTTGATTGGTTTGTGGAGCTGCGCATCGATGGATTTGCTCTTCAGTGTTTGGACTTTCAGCAGTGAAATTTAGGGTGCTTTCACACTTGGTTCAATTGCCTGGACCGTACCCAAGTTCGATTGTCCCCCCTTGCCACCTTCTCGGTTGGTTTGTGTTCACACTGTCTTTTTTCCTTCTGAACCCCGGTACGCTTGCGTCATAGAGCTGCTGTTTTGTTTACGGCTGTTGCTAGGTGACAGTCACGAAAGCAAAGCGCCAAAATGGAGACTTCCGCACATCGCGGTCGATTTGCTTTTACTGAATCATAAGTTTTGGACATACAGAAAGCGACTCGCGTCTGTCTGCTGCAAAAATATTATAAACATTCAGAACATCACACAGTGTCTGCAGAAGCTGTTTCTGGAGGAGACAAGCAGACATCACTGTGTATCACTGTGCTTGGCTCAGTCCCGCTAAAGGTACAATACGTGGCGCACATACACACACACACACACACACACACGAATGAACTTTATGAAAATGATAGTTTGTTGTACAGTTGCCGGTTCACTTCCGCTATTTGGTACGATTGCATTTATACCAGAAGTGAACCGTACCAGAGTTCGCATGAACCGTACCCCAGACCACCTCTTTCAGGCGGACTCGGGTACGGTTCACGGGTGCGCACCCGAGTTCAGAAGACACGTTCACACTAGCTAAACGTACCGTACTATGACGTCAAACGAACCCGGGTGCGGACCAAAAGTGCTAGTGTGAAAGCACCCTTAAACCACACTGAACTGAACTAAATTGAACTGTAACAACTGGACTGACACTGTTTCAATCTACTAGAACGTCTATGTTAAGCTGCTTTGACACAATCTACATTGTAAAATCGCTATACATAATTAACATGAATTGAAGAAAATTTAATTAAAAAAAATGCAGTCAAGTGACTGAAACTGCAACTTTCTAAAAAACTCCAGTCAGGGTGAAGATTTTCCAAAACTCTGGGTACAGTATGATCGTGTGGACACTACAGTTGTAGTTTTAGCTTGAAGACGTCGACATGCATGCGTCTTTCTCCTTTCTGATTGGCCAACACGGTTGGGTTCACAACAAACATGGAAGACGTGAATGAGGCAAATTCTGCACATTTGCGGCAAACATATCCACATGGTTCAACCGCAGGACAGTAATCTGCCTCTGTTCTCACTTTTGTATTGATTTGAATGCAATTTACTCTCAAAATATGCTTAATTCCCTGTTTGGTGTAAATGATGTTTAAGTGTCATTATTGGGACCTGTTGGTTTGGCATGCCCATAACATGCATCACAGTGCATTTTGTTTTGTTTTTATGTGGACAGAGATTTTTTTTTTTTTTTTTTTTTAAACAAAAGTGAAGAAAACTCTATTTATAAAAGTGTACATGTGAACATGGCCTAAAAGTAACCAGGAGATAAAATGAATAATAATAATAAAAAAACATCTACACTGGCAACAATTTTCATCATGTTATTTGTAGTCAGTAATAGACAATAATTGGTAAGTAATGTACACAGTAATGTTTTATTTTTCTAAAAATTGAATTTTATAATTATATATACTTTTTCATTCATTCATTCATTTTCTTGTCGGCTTTGTCCCTTGCGGGGTCGCCACAGTGGAATGAACCACCAACTTACCTAGCACGAATTTTTACGCAGCGGATGCCCTTCCAGCCACAACCCATTTCTGGGAATTTCCACATACACACACACTCATACACTACGGATAATTTAGCTTACCCAATTCACCTGTACTGCATGTCTTTGGACTGTGGGGGAAACCGGAGCACCCGGAGGAAACCCACGCGAACGCAGGGAGAACATGCAAACTCCACACAGAAACGCCAACTGACCCAGCCCAGCCGAGGTTCGAACCTGCGACCCAGCGACGTTCTTGCTGTGAGGCAACAGCACTACCTACTGCGCCACTGCGTTGCCTTATATATACTTTTTGTAAAATATTATTTAAAACCTATTTTAAATAATAAAAGTTTAATATTTTAAAAAGTTTAGTAATAAAAGTATTACTAAATTATGAATCTGTTGCAATATCCTAATGGTGCGTTCACACCGGACACGAATGAAGCGTCAAGCACAAGCAATTTACATGTTAAGTCAATGCAAAGATGCGAATAGGCATCCTGTGGCACGATTTGACCGAACGAGACAGCATGAATGATGCAGAGTGAGTTGATGCGATTGAACTTCAGCGGACATTCGAGCCACGTTAACCAATCAGGAGCTTTCTCTTGTAGGGGGCATGATTATGATGTAGTGTGCCTGTTGTTGGTGTCCCAAAGGGAAATCCTCTTGCCGACACCGGACAACAGCTCTTTAAACTGGGCTCGGCTCAGTCTGAAGCACTGCTGAAAGCCTCCATCATCCAGGTATAGTTTCTAGAGAAGTTGATGAACTCACAGAGCTGGGTGCACCTCTGAAAAGATCTAGTAGACTCGGACACGACGCTGTGTTTTTCAGCCTTCCTAAAGCACATAAAGCACAGCTACCATGTCAGTAAAATCCATGTTAGCCATTTAGCAACGAAGCTAGAGTCACCGGGCAGACAGAAGCCCCACCCATGACGCTAATCTGCATCTATTGTGAAGTGAATTTCATGTGCGAATGAAGCAAGTAAATGTTCACAGGCCTATTTACACGTGAAAAGCGCAATTTATTCGCTCGTGCCTCGTACGGTGTGAACACAGCATCAGAAGTTTGCAATTTATTTGCAGGTTCCTCAATTTAGTAGTATTTTCCTTCCATTTCCATTCATTCGTTATCTCCTTATTTTTTTCTCATCATCATGTGTCCTTCATTTTTTTCTCATAACCACACACACACACACACACACACACACTTGTATTAGTATACTTATTTTGTATTAGGTTGCTTATTCAAGCATTGCTTCAGGTAACATTGACTTTACTCTAAATATAAAACAACTACATTTCCACTTCCCATTATGCTTTTCACAAGGCCAGAAAGGTGTTACTTTTTGTATTTTTTTTACCAGATGAGAGTATGAAATGACTAATTTCATGTTTTGGCACAGAATAAGAAAACATGCATGTCATGTAAATTTTTTTAGAGGATTACTTATCCTTACTAGTTGGGTTGAGACCTGCTAACAACAGTTTTCGTTGCTTTAATAAAAACAAATATGGGAGTGTAATGCGTTTAACCAGTATAATCTATAAACTAGATTCAGTGTTGGTAAAGCCCTGCTCACACTATGAGATTTCAGTCATGAAATCCACGATTTCAGCCACGAAATCCTAAAAGATTCCTGAAATCCTAGGCTAATATCAGTGGTTTGACATGTTCACTGACAGCCACTTAGTGCCCGTTCTGATCAGATTTTTTTCTCCGATGAAGTTCTGACAGTGTCAAAAGATTTCAGACACTTTCCTGCAGTGTGACAACAGCTGCGATGAGCGTCAATCCTAGAACAAATAGGAGCTCCAAATTTGATGACTCAATCCATGCAACAATTCAAACGATCATGGGGAAATGTCAAAACCGTGTGCAAAAAAAAAAATTGCGCTACATATTGTTCACATTTGCTGTGAGGAATCATTTCAGAAAGTCTAGATCAGAAGTGCAATATGCACATTAATATAGTGCCATTTTTTATGACACTTTATAACAATAATTAATATTTTTACAGTACTGTGACGGTTGGGTTTAGGGTTGGGGTGGGGGTAGACTTCAATAAAATACAATTTATTGGGTAATTTAATAGATAACATAAATAATACTCGGTACAACTAGTGTTTTTACATTACTGTGACGGTTGGGTTTAAGGTTGGGGTGGGGGTTAATAAAATACAATAAATGAGACATTTCTGGTCGCATCCTTATCCAATTTAGGAACAACCTTCAGAAAGCGAGATAGTAAAAGTGTCATGGGTGGATGACGTCAAACCCCGGGGGCATTTTCTTTCACGTTTGGCACGTCTTCATTGTTGTTCAGGGGTGCGTTTCCCAAACAACAACATACCTCGCGGCTGAACTATTTTAGTATGATGCATATTTTGGAAAAAAGAACGATGTAGTGACGAGTGTTTCCCAAAACCCCTAGTTTCTCTGTCGCTGATCCATCGCTTGTACCACGTTAGATATAGCGTAAAACGTCCATAATGATGCTCTAAACAGGGTGGAGTAAATACTTCTTTAGAGAACAGCCCCATCATTACTTTGTGCAAATTATATTGTTTTACACAAACACGCATTTAAAATAAAATCTAATACTAGTTTTGGTAAAAACATGCACTCGTTTTCCATATTCATTGAAATATATGTAAATGGCACATATAGGGCCTGTGTTTGCTTTACTAATATTATTGAGAAGTTGAACATTAAATATTCTATTCTAAAACATAAAATCACTTACAAAAGCTAACACTATTCTAATCTATTCTAATATTTATTATTTATTAGGAAATTTTAAATAATCCTACTTTTAATAATAATAATATTAATATTATTAATGATTATTATTATTATTATTAAGTAGGATCTTGTTTATTTATTTTAAATTTTTTTTGAAAAGTCTACTTTTACAATTTGACACATGCAAACCACTGCAGAAATGTTCTAACCAACAGGCCCATGTCATATACAGTACAGATACTTAATAAATAATATACTATAAAATAAAAGAAATAACATATGCTATGTTTTTTGTTTTCACAAGCTTTGGAGACGTAACATAAATTCCACTTTTAAATAACAGGTCACCTATAGCTTTCGCCATGAGGCTGTGTTCAGAATGATATCAATGTTTTCAAAGTGCACTGCGAAGGGAGCACAATTGTAAACATGAAGATCGCTAAAATAAACTGGTAAAATACTTTGAAAGCAAATTACACCTAAGAGAGATGACCTTAATGCTTTTTTTATTTTTAATAATTCCAACTTTGAATGTTAGAATGGGCAATGCAGTGGCGCAGTAGGTAGTGCTGTTGCCTCACAGCAAGAACGTCGCTGGGTCGCAGGTTCAAACCTCGGCTGGGCTGGGTCAGTTGGCGTTTCTGTGTGGAGTTTGCATGTTCTCCCTGCGTTTGCGTGGGTTTCCTCCGGGTGCTCCGGTTTCCCCCACAGTCCAAAGACATGCGGTACAGGTGAATTGGGTAAGCTAAATTGTCCGTAGTGTATGAGTGTGAATGTGTGTGTGGAAGTTCCCAGAGATGGGTTGCGGCTGGAAGGGCATCCGCTGCGTAAAATCGTGCTGGATAAGTTGGCAGTTCATTCCGCTGTGGCGACCCCGTAAGGGACAAAGCCGACAAGAAAATGAATGAATGAATGAATGAATGTTAGAATGTTTTAAATTAGTAGGGGGGATAAGTGGGAATAGAACACAGCCAGAAACTATGTTTCTAACTACAGCTCCAGAGGTGTAGTTTCAAGTGCTCAAGTTTGCAACGCAGTTTGCAAATGTTCGTTGGAGCGATGGATTTGGGAAGCGGCAAATTAACGAACTATGTTTGTAACGACGGAACTTGCGACCTTAGTTGGCTAACGATGGTTTTGGGAAACGCACCCCAGTCTGACATTATGACAGCTGAGATCTTGCAGTGTGACATGGGAGCCATGTTCGTGCAGTCTGACATGCTACAATCATTCAGGATTATAAAAAAAATCGCACAGTGTGAGCCGGCATTTAGATTTTATTTTGATGGTCCGTATTGCACATTTTGTTGACTAAAAGTTACATTGCAACTACATGCCAATTAATTCTCATTTGAGTATTAGTAGACTATCTGCTTAATATCTGTTGATACTGCTCCTTCAACAGACATTTAACTGACTTTCAGTAACTTTGCATCTACATGTCAACTTACACTAACCCTAACCCCAACCTAACAGTCTACTTATATTCTAATGAGAATTAGTTGGCATGTAGATGCAATGTAACTTATATTCAACAAAACAAAATGTGTTAAAGGACTATCAAAATAAAGTAATACCCAGTGTTGTTTAATATTGTAATGTAGCAGCAGCAAAATCATAGTAAAAACATCATGAATATTTATGAATATCTGTCTTCCAATCCAATGCTACTCCTGTCAGTTTCTACTGTCATGTAAAGTAAACTCCATAAGGCCCAAAAATCAAATTGAATGAATCTACTGAACCTTTAGCTTCACCAAAAAGACTCACTTCAAGTGTTTCACATCACATTAAACCAATATTTGAAATGATATCTCCAATTAAGATGAAGCTCAGTGAGTGTTTGTTTTTCAAAACATGCAAAGGGAAGAAGCAGGGAGTCCAGAAAGAGAGGAAAAAACACGACGCTGCAGAGAGAATTGGATGTGGGCTGATGTTTAACTAAAAGTCACAGAGGAGAAGTAATCAGCCTGCAAGCATCTCGTTTCCCTCTCTCTGAAAATGTGTAGCAAAATAAAAACATGCAAATGAAGGCATTACTGTAAGCACGCTGGAGTTTGTAGAAAACATTTCATAACACGAGCAACATTGTGTATCGCATCCATTCTTCTGTAATGGAGAAATGAGCAGAATAAGATGCATGTTAGAGAAACTCTGCATAATGAACACAATGGATGTGATACACCTGTAGAGTCCCTGAGAGAGTGAGCTCTGATAGACAGTGGCTGATATTCTAAGGCTTCATGATATTGAAAAAAATCTGAAAATGTGATATCTTGTATTTCTGCGATAAATTCCGATATAAATACAATTTCTCTAGATAGTTGAAATAAAAGATAATAACAATAAAAAGACATGTTTGAAGGACATTTAATATTTTAATCAGTAAAATAAAAAAAATACATAAGCTTAAGTACACTGTAATAAAACAACTACTGTATAAAAGACACTAATATATAAGAAACAAACAAATACAATTCTAATCTAATAAGTATAATACTTGAAGAATTAGTGCAAATAAGTAATTAAATGAGATAAAAATAAATAAATATTTCCTAATTTGATTGAAAAAAATATATAGCTCTACATACATAAGTTCAAGGTATTAATGTATATTTGACAGTTTAGAATATATACTGTTGCACAGATTTAAAACCCATTAAGTTGCCGTCATCATGTATACATATATACACTCACCAGCCACTTTATTAGGTACACCTTACTAGTACCAGGTTGGACCCCCTTTTGCCTTCAGAACTGCCTTAATCCTTTGTGGCATAGATTTAACAAGGTACTTGAAATATTCCTCAGAGATTTTGGTCCATATTAACATGATAGCATCACGCAGTTGCGAATCTCCCGTTCCACCTCATCCAAAAGGTGCTTTATTGGATTGAGCTCTAGTGACTGTGGAGGCCATTTGAGTACAGTGACTCATTGTCATGTTTAAGAAACCAGTCTGAGATGA
Organism: Danio kyathit; assembly: GCA_903798195.1. Taxonomy (NCBI): domain Eukaryota; kingdom Metazoa; phylum Chordata; class Actinopteri; order Cypriniformes; family Danionidae; genus Danio; species Danio kyathit. The sequence continues at coordinate 47,745,691 of LR812527.1, read as the reverse complement.
TTCGTGCTTTATGATATGGCACGTTATCCTGCTGGAATTAACCATCAGAAGATGGGTACACTGTGGTCATAAAGGGATGGACATTGTCAGCAACAATACTCAGCAATACTCAACAAGACGATGCTCAGTTGGTATTAATGGACCCGAAATGTGTCAAGACAATATCCCCCACACCATTACACCACCACCATCAGCCTGAACCTTTGATACAAGGCAGGATCCAAATGTCCATACCATCCAAATGTCGCAGCAGAAATAGAGACTCATCAGAGCAGGCAACGTTTTTCCAATCTTCTATTGTCCACTTTTGGTGAGCCTGTGCAAATTGTAGCCTCCGTTTCCTTTTCTTAGCTGACAGGAGTGGCACCCGGTGTGATCTTCTGCTGCTGTAGCCCATCCACCTTAATGTTTGACTTGTTGTGTGTTCAGAGATGCTCTTCTGGAAACCTCAGTTGTAACGAGTAATTATTTTAGTTACTGTTGCCTTTCTATTAGCTGGAACCAGACTGGCCATTCTTCTCTGATCTTTGGCATCAACAAGGCATTTGCACCCACAGAACTGCCGCTAATAGGATATTTTCTCTTTTTTGGGCCATTCTCTGTAAACTCTAGAGATGGTTGTGTGTGAAAATCCTAGTAGATCAGCAGTTTGTGAACTACTCGTCTGGCACCAACAACCATGCCACGTTCAAAGTCACTTAAATCACCTTTTTCCCCATTCTGATGCTCTGTTTGAACTGCAGCAGATCGTCTTGACCATGTCTACATGCCTAAATGCATTGAGTTAGAAATTTGCATTAACGAGCAATTGGACAGGTGTGCCTAATAAAGTGGCCAGTGAGTGTAGTTTTCATTCACATTTCTATTTGGATTTCTGATTAATATTGTTATTCCTTTAACAGTTACTATTGCATTTATATTGTTTAACAAAATAATATTTTATATAAATTTTTTCATTGTATTCATTTTATATTATCTTATACGAAGACATTTTAGTAATAAAATAAAATTTTATTCCTGCTCAAATTAAATCATGCAAGAACAGTTTATTAACTTTATTAAGGCTACAATTTTCCTCCATGTTTTTATAGGGCTTTTACATAAGCCGACCAATATGGGTTTCTACAATAAAAGATTCATAACGCTTTACATATGGATCCCCTAACAGTGTTGAATACTTGATTAGACCTTTTTGCGAAAGATATTGCAACTAAAGGAAAAAAAAAGTGCTCTACCTTAATTTGAGAGAAATATTAGTAAAGCCATACAGCATAGGCTTGTATGTCTGGAGGCAGTGGAGTCTCTGGCACAGGGAAATGGCTCGTGAAGATGCTGGAGTTCAGATATTGATCATCTGCTCTGCTCTATTAGCTGGCACAGTTCATCACTGGCACAGTTGTAGGAAAAGAGCCTGCAGAGAGAAACAGGTGAGAGGACGAGCAGAGAAAAGTCTCCCTCTGCTCTTCGTGCTCACACTTTCACTCCCTGGAGAAACACAACAGCTACTCTGTCTGTAAACACAAAACAAAAACAGCAGTACATGTTCTCTACCTCCGTGCTTTCATCATCTGCAAAACAGATACAAAGAGTAGTTTACCTTAGAAAGGAAAAATCTGTCGTCGTTCAATTATCACTGTTTTTTATGGATTATTTTATGAAGCTTTTTTTTAAATAGGCATTTTTATTAGTTTTACATTTTGCAATAATTAACAAATAACACAACAACAGTAAAAGAACAAAATACATTAAATAAAAATAATAATGCAAAGGAAATAATAGTAATAAAAGAGGGGAAAAAACATTTTGTGCATCTTTTATTGAGTTTAGAGGGAAAATGAAAATGTATTTACTCGTAGGGCTGCACAATATATCGTTTCAACATTGATACCGCAATGTGCGCATCCGCAATAGTCACATCTCAAGATATGCAATGTTGAGTCTGAATTATAGTTGACCAGGGGCCTCATGTACAAAGACTTGCGCTGAATTGATACTAAAACATTGCGTACGGACAAAGCTGTAAATGTGCATACGCAGTAAAAAATTCAGATATATGAAACACTGCGTATTCTCTTTGTACATCCGAATTAACGTGAAACTGAGCGCATGTGTACGAGCGCAAAACCCCTCCCTGCCTCCTCCCTCTGATAAATATGATAATGACTTTACTTTGGCAAAACCAAACGAAAAAGCAATGGCAAAAGCTAGCAAAAAGAGAAACTTCACAGAATGTGTATTGGAGGTGCTCCTATTGGAGGTAGACCGGAGAAAAACTGTGTTATTTGCAAGTTTGTCCTCCGGAATTAATAACAAAAAGAAAAAAAATAGAGTGGGAGAGTTTAGCTGATGCGGTTAACGCAGTGGGGTCTGAACATCGCACTGTGAGTGAATTAAAGAAGAAATAGTCCGATGTAAAGGTCCAGGTTAAGCGGAGAACAGCGGCGCACCGTCAAAGTGTGGACCGAACAGGCAGGGGAACAGGGGATGCTGAACTAACACCCTTTGAGGAGAGAGTTGCCTCATGTGTGGGTGACTCTTTACTGTCTGGAGTAGTATCCATGTCTGTGGGAGACACAGATGTATTAGAGGAACACTAGGACGGTATAGCAGCACCCCTACGCTCGTATCAAGGCACCGCCACCGGCATTTCATCTGCTCAATCGCCCACTCTACAACTGACTGAGTGCCTGCCACCTTGGAGCCTCATCCCAACCATGCTGTTTGTGAGGATTAATTAATCATGGGTTGATCAAGGCCACCTTGCTACAATATTTGTTAAGCGCATTTGAGAATCACATATTATTTGCACGTTTCTGATTCACGTATGGAAATTCGTCTTCAGATGGCGCCTTTATAGCAATGTGCGTGCAGTCGATCGCTTCGATTACAGTGGGAAAACTGGCGATTGCTGCAAATTGCAAAACTGCTTGGTATGGAAACCTTATATACCTGCCAGACATGCGGATGATCCCGTCCCATACAGCTGGCATTGCATGGCTCAAAGATACTTTGTAGTGTGCAATTTAACATAATTGCCTCTAGGAGTCGCCAATGGAAATAAAACAAACACACACAAGAAATACACGTACGCCAGACATGAAGTTGGCGTGGACCAACGCACATTCTCACGTTAATTTCATCGTTAGTAAAAAACTGCGTGAAATCTGGCAGCATTGATACATGAGGCCCCAGGAGCTAGAGCTGAGCGATAAGGCAAAAATGCTAACTCAATATTTTTTTTTCCATATTGAACAATAACGATGCATTTTGATATAAGTTGTTAATGCTTCCAGCTATAAAAGTTATTATCTCAACAATGACTGATGCAACAAAATTAGAGGGTTTAATAAATTACTATTTAAATTTTATTAGCAAAAACAGATTACACAATTGGTCTTAAATTAAAACAGATAGTAACATACATTTAAAAAGACTAATCTGGCATTACGAGGTAAATTCAATGTGCATAATCAATAAAAATATACAGTACAACTTCCAGCAAGTCCACACAAATTGTAAAACTTTCAGGGTTTTTTTTTTTTTGGGTGATACTTTTTTAGGTGATTGAATAGGTTGGTTGTGTTGCCAGACTTGGTTTTCACTTGGGATGCTCAGACACCAAAAGGATGCATATTCAACCGATTATTGCTATCAGTTAAATATATATATAACTCATTTCTAATAACTGATTTATTTTATCTTTGCCATTATGACAGTAAATAATATTTTACTAGATATTTTTCAATATACTTCTATACAGCTTAAAGTGACATTTAAAGGCTTAACTAGGTTAATTTAGGTGAACTAGGCAGGTTAGGGTAATTTGGGAAGTTATTATATAATGATGGTTTGTTCTGTAGACTATCGGAAAAAAAATTTGCTTAAAGAGGCTAATAATTTTGTCCTTAAAATTGTGTTTAAAAAATTAAAAACTGCTTTTATTCTAGCCGAAATAAAACAAATAAGACTTTCTCTATAGAAGAAAAAATATTATCAGACATGCTGTGAACATTTCCTTGCCCTGTTAAACATCATTTGGCAAATATTTAAAAAAGAAAAAAAATTCAAAAGGGGGCTAATAGATCTGACTTCAACTGTATATGTGTGTGTGCAACACAAAAGCTATTTGTTGACTCACGGGGCAGTAACATGTGGTAACAAGATGACTTGCCCCACTGACACAGTTTTGTTTGTTTTAAGGAAAAGATTAAAGAAAAGTTGAAAACAAGAACATATTTTACTTGATCTATGAATGTTTAGATATTTGGACTAGAAACCATGCATAGCAAAGTGAGAAAAGAATTATTTGCATTGTGATTATTAAAATTCTGTACCTGAATACTGTTAGACTCCATAGAAAACCATCAAATAGTGCTCTTCAAACTGTCTTATAGAACTATTCTTTATCGCAATATTTATCGCAGAAAATTGATTTTTTCCAATATTGTGCAGCCCTACCTCAAATTGTTCCAAACCTGTTTCAGTTTCTTTCGAACACAGAAAAATATATTATGAAAAAAAACTTACAAACCTGTAACCATTGACTTCTATAGTAGGAAAAACACATACAATGATGGCTCCCGGTTTCCAGCTTTCTTCAAAATATCTTCTTGTGTTCAATGGAAGAAAGAATCTCATACAGGTTTTAAAGGGTTTTTCATTTTTGGCTGAGTTAATGCTCTAATAGTGTGTGTACAGTGTGTGATTTTTACTGTTTATGATAATTACATAATTTTTATTTCAAAGAGGTAGAGTTAACTTGAACGTGTGAATTAGTATGCATATAAAACTAATGAAGCCTTATTGAAAAATGTCAACACATTCTCAATTCGGAGACATCAAAATTCATAGCATGGTCAAGCACCTTCCGCATCAATACGCCAAAGCTTCCCCTAGGCATTACTATATTGACACAACGGGAATTCAATAGCTTTCAATTGCTGGCCTCGGGTGTTAAGTCAAGCCTTGTACTGCAATAGCTTTATAGCTGATGTCAATGCAGTTTTCTAAACCTACAGAAAAAATATTAACTTTAACCTTTATATTCCGCTGATGAAAATATGTAAAAAATAATAATAATTATAAAACACAAAAAACGCTAACACTATCTATTACCTAATGTTAATTCATGCTGTAGCTGTAACAGAAACTTATATAAACATACACTTAATACACTTTATTGCACAAGTATAGACATTATCTTTTTAGGAAGGCCACTATATACTATATAGGATAACTACTGTATGTCTACCCTATACACAACTCCTTAACCTTTTTGATTTTGATTGTAATGTAATAATGTCCACCTTTAGTAAAGCTGCTTTGAAACAATAATTATTGTGAAAAGCGCTATACAAATTTGTTACCATATTTATTATTCAGTCTGTTAGCATTAGTAGTAGAGTTGCACAATAACTTGAGAATATGATTTTTATTAATTTTTTAATTATTATTATTTTTATTTTAAATATTTTTATATTTCATATTTCAAATATTTTTTCAATTCTAAATTGACAACTTAACAAAATAAAATATTTGTTAAGAATTTGTGGCAATGTCTTTTTTTATAAATATATATATATATATATATATATATATATATATATATATATATATATATATATATATATATATATATATATATATATATATATATAATTTATTTCATTATTTATTTATTTATTTGTTTTTTAAAGCACACTTTAAATGAATGGGTAACCCTTTTGTGTTAATGTTAATTCATGTATTTACTAACATAGAATATTACTAACACTAATACATTTATTACAGTATTTATTCATCTTTGTTAAGGTTATTTAATGGAAAAAAGTAGCTCATCAGTTTGTTAACAAGAATTAATTTGGTATTTGATAATGTATTAATGTTGAACTATGATTAATAAATGCTGTACAACTATTGTTCATTATCAGTTCATACTGTATTAGTAAGTACATTAACTAAAGAACTGAAGAGTTAATGAATTGATTAAACTCACTCATAAAGACATATACTGTAGTTAACTAATGTTAAATTGAACACTGAAAAAACACTTATTGCCGCCTTACATATTATAGTTTAATCAAATGAACTTTTCTAGTCCTCAACGTAAATCAATCAAACTGACTAAAAACAATTAAACAATTTAGTTGAAACCTGATTAACGTATTAAAAAAGTTAAAGCAACATGAAAATATTTGTTGTCTCGACTTTGTCAATATTTTTTACAGTATGGTATAACTGTTACCAATTATTACATTTTAAATGTTACCAGATGCAAGATTTTACATGAGTTGATTTAGATTTAGAATTACATGACTAAAAAATTACAATTTTCAATTTAATTAATAGGGCACTTATTCAAATACTCATCATAAAAACGTTTATGAAAAAAAATGTTATACTTTAAATTAATTTGCCATGCATATATGCAAATGTGATTTATTTAAATGACTTTAAAGTGAGTAAACCTGTTGACTTAAAAGAGACAAGTTGACTTTACGTAAACACATGAACACATTTTGAGTAAACCTATTGTAACAGTTCAAGTTAACTTAATTTTTTATAATTTTTCACATCGTTACTTTATCATTTTAAAGCAATGGGTTTACTCACTTTAAGTAAAGTTAACCAATCGCTTTAAAAGCTACAAATTTACTCACTTTTTAAAAGGAACCTATTATTATCACTTTTATAAGGGGTTTAAACACAGTTGTGTGGCAACCGTCTGTGATTATTACCAGCTCCTAATTGTAAAAATTTATTAAAATATATATATATATATTATATAATCAGTGTATATATATATATATATTTATAATCAGCAGAAATACTTTGACATTCTCCCTTTGTATGTATCCTCAGAGGGGGGAAGCCCTGAGTGACAATCTCTCTCTCTCATTAGCATAGGAAGTTAGTCTTGTTTTTAAACCTGCCACTATGCTGACACACAGGCGTTTGTAGCTCTGCCCTTTTTTGAAAAGACCACAGTCTCATTTGAATTTAAAGCGACAGTCACCAAAATGTTACAATTTGGATCAAAGCCAAAAAGGGGCAGATCAAAAAAGTTATAAAACATTATCTGTGGGGTATTTTGAGCTGAAACTTCACATACACACTTTAGAGCAGGGGTGGGCAAACTCGGTCATGGAGGGCCGATGTCCTGCACAGTTTAGCTCCAACTCTAATCAAACACACTTGCTTATAGATTTCTAGTGATCTTGAAGACACTGATTAGCATGTTCATGTGTGTTTGATTAGTGTTGGAGCAAAACTGTGCAGGACACCGGCCCTTCAGGACCGAGTTTGCCCACCCCTGCTCTAGAGACATCAGAGACTTATTTTACATCTTGTAAAAAGGTGCATATAGATCCCCCTTAAGTCAACTAATCTCTTTTTACAGTGTGGTTTAACACCCTATGAATTGTTAATAGCATGTACCGAATTTATTCACTACCAACAATGTAACATCTTAAATGTTTTTAATCCAAACAGGAAGTCTGTTTTCTCTTCAAGATCCTGTGCATTGTTGAAAACTATAAGCACAAATGTGAACTTAACCATGCTGCTGATGGAATACTAATCACTTTTTTAGTCATGTCTAATTATTCATATTTTAATAAAACAAGGGATGTAATACTACAGGCAGTTTGTTATACGAATGCAAAATGGCTCATTTTGGCTTTTTTTTTTTTTTTTTTTTAGGCTTCACAGAAAATATGAGAGGGAAATTGTTGAGTAACATTTCTGGTTTTCTGAGACAAGGTGTGACTAATTAGGGTTTTAAATTCTTCAGAAGAGACGGTAATTTTGAACAGTCATTTGAGATAAGAGCGCACAGAGAATAAGAAGTGAATTAGAAAGCGGACAGGAATGAAACCAAGCTGCGAGCGCCATTCATTTACAATAAGAGCCTTGTGTTTGTGTGGCTCTACAGTGATTTAAAGACGTTCACCTACAGCTGTCTCTGGCTTGTTTGTCTACATCAGTATCTATTGTGGGTTATATTGCACAGGATAAAATGCTTGACGTTCTCTTTCAAGACTGATTGCTCCTATTTATGATATTATGAACAGCACGTTATTCATCTGAAAAAAGAGATACTTTGAAGACTAAAGTGATCATATTAAAATCAGTTACAATTCAATTCTTACTTTGAGCAGTTGATCAAATTTAAAACTGATTAGTTGATCTGATTATAAATGCATTTGATACAATGTGTAGATGTATAAGTATTGTTTCAAATACAAAAATAATAATAATGAAGTAACCACTAAAAGCATTTCAAAAATTAAAACCTTTCCAACTCAATATTAAATGATTTACAATGTTTTACAGATGGAATAAAATCTGTTGAAAAGAAAAAGACTTACTTTTTATGCCGACTGTGAAGCAAAGGTTTGATTGAAGCAAAGGCTGTGTAAAGTTTTGCTCCAAGAAAGACAGCTGCTCCTGAGTAAGGATAATGTTGTGTTATTACATAACATTAAAATATATATGTTTTTCCTAACATCGTGTTCCATTATTGACCACATGTTGAACCACTGTCCACAATATTCAATATATGTGCCACACACATTTTAGAATGTAATACACAAGTCTGACACAAAAACTGGCCTAAGAATAATATAATATAATATAAAATGAAACCATAACAAGTTATTAATATGATTATTCAGAATTAGCTTAGTTAATTTAACAAACAACTTCAGCCGCTCATCTTAGCAGACACTTTAATTGTTTATTTGTTTAAAAAGGGAATTATGCTACTTGTGAAGTAGATGACTATTTTTAGAAGTTTTATTAAACTTTATCAAAGCTGGTAGCATTCATTCATTCATTTTCTTTTTGGCTTAGTCCCTTTATTAATCCGGGGTCGCCACAGCGGAATGAACCGCCAACTTATCCAGCACATGTTTTACCTAGCGGATGCCTTTCCAGCTGCAACCCATATCTGGGAAACATCCATACACACTCATACACTACGGACAATTTACCCAATTCACCTGTACTGGATGTCTTTGGACTGTGGGGGAAACCGGAGCACCCGGAGGAAACCCACGCGAACGCAGGGAGAACATGCAAACTCCACACAGCTGTGAGTTGACAACACTACCTACTGCGCCACTGCGTCGCCTAAAGTTGGTCGCAAGGAATCTTTATCCGTTAAAGACTGTTTCTGTGAGGCAAAACAAAGATAATCCAACATGGTTATAAAATGATTTAATGACTAGCCTAACACTTAATGAACGAAACGTATGGTACATGACACATGGCAAGGAAAATTTAGAGAATTAAGATAGAAATATAGTATGGCAAATTCCACTCAGCTCCACAGGACTACCTGTATGTTGAATGATAAACACCTTAAAAGAGGCACAGCTTCAAATGCATTTAAAGAAATACTTGCATTACTCTCGTATTGTACCAGTTTCTTTGATGGGTTGAAGATGGAGTCTCTTAAGAAGTCATTTTGTTGTGCTCGGGTCTGCGGTGCAGATGGGAGGATCCAGCTTGGCGAAAACTTTTAAACTAAGTTTATGATTGCCGGAAAATAAAAATAAAACATGGACTCAGGAGAGTCACAGAGGTACAAAAGTAGGGTCTTCCCTAGAGGTGTTCTTTCGGAGACCTTCTGTGCGGATTGTTTGCGCGGGTCAAATTTTACAGCAGGGATGTCCAAACTCGGTCCTGGAGGGCTGGTGTCCTGCAAAGTTTAGCTCCAACTTGCTTCAACACACTTGCCAGGTAGTTTCTAGTTTATCTAGTAAGAGCTTGATTGGCTGCTTCAGGTGTGTTTGATTAGAGTTGGAGCTAAACTCTCCAGGACACCAGCCCTCCAGGACCGAATTTAGACACCCCTGTTTTAAAGTGTTGTTATGGTCACACCTATTCTCTGACCAGTGATGTGAGAGGAAAAGTATGAGCGGGAGATTTTCTTTGTCTCTGGGCCGCTCATATGCATAATGAGGATCCACCCTGAAGAGAGATAAACTTTAACTTACAGTATTAAAGAATGTAAGCTGTAAGGGTTATTATCATGCATTCTGCATCATGTGTTGTGAAGGAAAAGGAGGAGAACAACAATACCAAACATGACACTTTAGACACACATTAAGCAGGATCTATGCATTTCTACGTTACATTGCACCATAAGAGGTCTATTGATGCAAACATATAATATTTTAACTACTTTTGCTATAGAACAGAACATATAGATTGCAAACAAACACATTTTGTACATTTTGGAGTGAGTTGTGGGTTCTAATAGTTAATTTGAATATTTGAGCATTTGTGTGTGGCGGTTCCCAAAATGGAGGGGGGTTTCCCTCTGAAATGTCTTTTAATGGCCAAGCAGGATGAATCTGGCCAGCATCTTGGTAGATAAGATGTCGCAGAGTGACTTTACTCTAAGACCTTTTGGCACTGGGTGTCATAAATGTCATGCCTACTGGATTCAGGCTCTTCTAGTAGAACAAATAGAATTTCCCCTCCAGACTACGTTAAAATAATATTATTTAATATGGCGATCACAGCAAGAAGGTCGCTGGTTCGAGCCTCGGCTGGGTCAGTTGGCATTTCTGTGTAGAGTTTGGATGTTCTCCCTGCGTTCGCATGGGTTTCCTCCGGGTGCTTCGGTTTCCCCCACAAGTCCAAAGACATGTGCTATAGGTGAGTTGGGTAAGCTAAAAATTATGTGTGTTGTATGTGTGTGAATAAGAGTGTATGGGTTTCCCAGTGATGGGCTGCAGCTGGAAGGGCATCCGCTGCGTAAAAATGTGCTGGATAAGTTGGCTATTCATTCCGCAGTAGCGACCCCAGATTAATAAAGGGACTAAGCTGAAAAGAAAATTAATAATATAATATAATATAATATAATATAATATAATATAATATAATATAATATAATATAATATAATAAAAAATGTGTATAATGTTTTAGTAATTTTAGGTTATATTTCAGCATTTAAGATTATTGTCAGATTTGATCAAATAATACAGTATATAATGATAATATATAATAACAAAACACTGACAATATAATAAAATGATACAGTTTTAAAATCTAAACTGAAAAACTAGAGTAGGACTTTTTTTGTAATTACATTTCACATTTTAACATTTAAGATTATAGTATTTTTATAAGACAATATAATAAAGAATATTTATAAAGAATAAAGAAAAACAAAAAAATAGAATAGAATAATAAAGGGTAGTAATAAAACCTACTGAAAAAAATGTGTAGCTTTTACTGAACGTTGTTTAAAAAAATGAAAAACAGCCAAAAAATAAATGTATTTATATTTTTATTATAACAATATTACTTTTATTCTCATTTAAACATCAAAAGGTATAGGGAAAAGAAAAAAAAGAAAAGAGAAAAAAAATGTTATTACAGATTTAGCCCACACAAGCGAATGAATTACCTGAGGGCTTCTTTCAAAGCAATGTCAGCCATCATGGCAATATCATGAGATGAACATGCAAAGCATAATGTGTCGTTTCCCTAAAGAAATTTGACATCTCTCTCGTTCCCAATCCAGGAACATAATGGCTGATAAATCAGAAGGCCATCATTTTCTCAGTTAACCTCAGTTGAAGCACAGAGCTCACAGGCGGCCCGCGCTGCGCCTCAGTCCTGCCCCATGGATAATTCATTAGCACAGCATGAGAAACCAATGTCAATTAACAGGCCATTTTTCCCTTTCTTCAGCCCACAGCAGGCCTCCTTCAGCCCAGGAAGGTGCCGTGCATTATTTAGTATGGCTGAGTAAGGCTGGACAATATCTCACCATTTATAATATAAGGGTAATAAAAGAATCTCCCCACAATCAAAATTAGGCCTCCTGTGAAAATAATCACAGTCACCTTTTTCTGGTCCAAATGTCTAAAAATTCTTAAATCAAAAAGCATTTTCCAAACAATTAAAAATATATTGTCTTGTTTTTAGAAATTTTACAATTAAGTGAGTTTTTTTTTTTTCTTAAAACAAGCAAAATAATCTTGTTTGGCATGATTTGTTGCTATTTTAAGACCAGCGCAACTGTCGTTTTCATATTTTGCGCCACTTTGAGGACTCATGGGTGTGCTGGTCTATAAAGGAGGTGTGTTAAGGCGCATTGTTGGCGTGTTGCTATTTTGAGGAGCTGAAATAGACTGCACCATTGACCAACTAAATGCTGGTCCAAAGTCCAGTGCAGTGCGCATTAGTTATGCGCCTATGCGGGTCCAAACACTTACACATTGCTTAATAAACATAGGATGTACAACAATACACAAATATCTTTTAAATGTTACAAAAATTATTATTTTCTACATAAATATAAAAACCATTACCTCCATGCCTCACCTCGGGGGGCTTTTTCAGTTTATTCATGACAATTTGCATTTGTATAATGTTATTATTATTATTAATATTATTATTAATAGTAGTAGTAGTAGTATTTATTATATTGTCTTGTTTTCAGTAATAATTCTCACTTAATTTTGTCAAAAACCAAAACAAGCAAAATAATCTTGTTTTCGCTTTGACATATGATAATTAGCTTACCCCATTGGCAGATTATTTTGCTTGTGTCCAAATTCACTTCCTTTCAGTAAACAGTAGTCAACATTTGAAGTAGATTAAAGTTGTCCTAAAATGATTGAACAACACCCATTCTTGTCAGGATAATTTTGCAAAAACATTGTTGATCCTTTTCAAATGTTGGCTACTGTATAGTTACGTGTTTAAAATACTGTAACTTTTTTTTTTTTACCAGATGTGTTTTTGTATATCAGAATAAGGAAGAAATCATTCTATCTCACAGTATTTGATACAATGAAAAAAGTTATGGAGTATTTTATAATATCCTCAAAATGAAGTAAGCACAACTAAAGGGTTTTATTCTGCTAGCTACAACTGACTGGATGTACATTATCCCACTTATTAATTGGCTACAAAACTACAGAGTTAGGCACAATAAATTATTCAGAGCTGTAATAATGTACTAGCTCTTTAATTAAATGTAAAGCTTTCAGAAATAAAAGTTTGAGCTTAGTAGACAGTACTGACTGTAACAGTGCTAGTCCAGAACAGTGGAGTGACAAATAAGCATATACAGTTGAGGGCAAAATTGTTCCTCCCATTGTCACATTATTTCCTATAATATTTTTTCTACTGGAGAAAGTCTTTGTTTTATTTTTATTTGTTTTATTTTGACTAGAATGAAAACTGTTTTAATTTTTTTTAACCATTTTAAGGTTAATATTATTAATGCCCTTGAGCAATTTTTTTTCAATTGTCTACAGAACAATAAATTGTTATAAAATGATTTGCCTAATTACACTAAATAGCCTATTTAACCTAGTTAAGCCTTTAAATGTTACTATAAGCTCAATACTGGTATCTTGAAAAATATCTAGTAAAATATTGTTTACTGTCATCATGGCAAAGATAAAAGATCAGTTATTAGAAATGAGTTATTAAAACTATTATGTTTAGAAATGTGTTTAATAAACGTTAAACAGAAATCGGGGAAAATATAAAAGAAATTAAATTGAACCGGAGGGATAATAATTTAGACGAACTGTATGTATGAATATATTCACTAACAGTTGTTATCTGGGAATAATGTTGTGATTGATCAACCAGAATCAAGTATTCCAGAGCTGTGTAATAAAGTTGATTAGCATTGCATTATAAATATACCTAATTCTTAAAAACAAAAAAAAACAAAAACAGGGAGGCTTGAGAAACTTAAAAAGATGTTTGATTAGTCTGTACTACTGTGATCCGTATGTGGAGTTTATTTAAAGCTTGGCATTGGAATGAACATTACATCTTGTGTGTATATTCACTCACTTACCTTCAGCTTAGTCCCTGCTTTATCAGGGCTCGCTACAGCAGAATGAAACGTCATTTACTCTGGCTTATGTTTTACCTCACAAGATCCTATATTCGGCTTAAAAATATTTTGTCTCTCTTAAAATGAATTATCGTCACTGATATTGTTATCGCTGTAAATAGCATAAAATGTTGTGATATAGTTGTAGGTCTGCACAGGGACGGAGACTCCTGCAGCTGCCTGAGATCCACAGAGACGGCTGAAGGTTAGATCACCATCATCACCACATTCTCCTTAATGAGCTTCAGCTCAATTTGCTCCCACCTGTGGTGAGGCGGTGAGGGGGGCATCACGAGCTTCACTCATCCGTACTGAAGGAGGCAAAAAAAGAGAGATGCAATTATAGTAATTTCACTTTCTTTTTTTTTTTCTTTCAGTCTTTTCTCAAGCAGTGCTAAACCACTGATTTCAGGCTGTTGCACCTGAAAGCTGAGAACACAAAACATCCTTTAAATTGAACATTGTATTTTAAGTTTTGTTCAATTTATGAGTCTTATTTATTCAATTGGTCACAGGAAAAATAAATGTTCTAAAAGGCTCTTTTCACTTAAGTGTTTATTGCATAAAGCAGTGTACTGTAGAAATACAGTGAAGGTAACTTAAAGGGATAGTTCACCCAAAAATGAAAATTACTCACTATTAATCACTATTGCAAGAGTTCACACTTAGATAAGGCTTGACTATTTTAGCAGGTTTGGCATGCTGTCCTGGGAGAAAACCCTGAGCTCGGAGATAGATGAGCCCAAGGCTCCCGCCTCGTCAATAAGCATTAGGACGGATACAAGTTCAGGTAGTTCTCGATAACTTCCCAAGAATAAAATGCCAACTGTGCCAGTGTGTACGTAATAGGTGCTTGTGACTTTAACTTTTGTTACATGTCTTTAGACTGTTGGAGGAAACCGGAGTACCCAGGGAAAACCCACGCGAACACGGGGAGAACATGCAAACTCCACACAGAGAGTATCGACTGGCTCAGCTAGTGTTTGAACCAACGACCTTCTTGCTGTGGGGCAACAGTGCTAGCCACTGAGCCACCGTGTCGCCCGATTTTAGAATTGAGGAGGAGGGCGAAGGGATGGATGGGGGGGGGGTCTTCTAAAACGAAGATGAGGAATGAAGTTTAGGCTGGATATTTATATTTAATTTGGAATGATCCTATTGGCTAGTTAGTGATTAGTGATAGGGATCAGCTGCAGTCAATTCTATCAAGTGCTCCTCTCGAAATTAGTTTGTGAAACTTTACTTAGGCAGCACTGTGGCTCAGGGTCGCTGGTTCGAGTCCCGGCTGGGCCAGTTGGCATTTCAGTGTTGAGTTTGCATGTTCTCCCTGTGTTCGGATGGGTTTCCTCCAGTTTCCCCTCACAGTCCAAAGACGTGCTATAAGTGAGTTTTGTAAACAATATTGCCCGTATTATGTGTGTGTGTGTGTGTGTGTGTGTGTGTGTGTGTGTGTGTGTGTGTGTGTGTGTGTGTGTGTGTGTGTGTGTGTGTGTGTGTGTGAGAGAATACAAAAGTGTACGGGTGTTTCCCAGTATTGTGTTGTGACTGGAGGGCCATCTGCTGTGGCGACCCCTGATACTGTAAATAAGGGACTAAGTCGAAGGAAAATTAATGAATGAATCAATAATCACTATTTATTTCCAATCCTTTACGAGTTTCTTTTTTTGTTGTTGGGCACAAAAGAAGCTATTTTGAAGAAAGCTTGTCCTTGTTGCATTTGGATTTTGGCATGTGCTCCTTTATATGGTAATGATATTAATTAAGGGGCGTTTACAAGGTGGAGATCAGATAGCACAATCACAATTTTTAAATGATTTGCTATTAATAGATGCCACATCTGGAAAATAGGCATTTGCACAGGTGTTTTGTGTTTACATTCATTTTCTCTGACATGCACTTTTGTAAAATGATCTTAGAACAAATGTACTATGGTTTCTGTGCAACATTTTATAAACAAGGCTCATTGACAACAATTTTAGCTTAGTTTACATGGATCTGCACTGCAAAAAATGCTTTTCTTACTTGGATATTTTGTCTTGTTTCCAGTCCAAATATTAAAAAAAAATCTTAAACCAAGAAGTAAAAAATATGGTCTTGTTTTAAGAAATAATATGCCAAAATCAAGTTTTCCTTAAAGGGCAATTACTTCACCCCTTTTTCAAGATTTAATATAAGTCTTTTGTGTCTCCAGAATGTGTCTGTAAAGTTTCAGCTCAAAACGCCCATCAGATTATTTATTATAGCTTTCAGAATATTGGAATTTTCTGCTTTGAACAGAGTAGCTGTTTTTGTGGCCTGTGCCTTTAATGATAGTTCTCCCCGCCCATTGTTCCCACATGCCTGTCAGAGTGTGCCTCAATTTCCGGCTGCGTCAGATAAACAGCACAGTGAAAGACATGGAGGCAGATTAATATCCGTTATACACGTAATACACGTTAATATCGTAATACACGTTAATATCCACTGCTGTATGGATATCTGTTATGTTACTGAACAGAATAAACCTGATTTAACGTCCACAAAGCGGGATTGAAGCGTCTTTTTTTTTTTTATAATCGTACTGACATGCAGTTGTGGTAATAAAGACGGTAAAATTGCTGTAAATCATTACAAACATGCAGTTTTAAAAATGTTTTAAACTTGTACAACTCATTCTTGATCACATTTGATGATGATTGATAATCACAGAGAGTTGAACAGATCTTTTAATCCCAGTTGCTTCGCGCACGTCCTGTCGATATGATTATACGCATTACTATGGAGCCATGTTAATACGCGGATGTCAATCAATACGTTGCAGTGGGCCTCGAAATGAGAGGGATTTGGATCCTATTTTAATGTCAGGAAATTTTACATTTATTGTCTTTATATCACCACAATATGACTGTAAACACACTATACCTACACACAGTTCTTTCCAAACAGCTTACAAACAATGTTTTTTATCATAGGTGCCCTTTAAAACAAGCCAAATAATCTGCCAAAGGGGTGAGCAAAGTAATTATTTTGCTTGTTTTAAGGAAAAACTCACTTAATTTTGACATATTATTTCTTAAAACAAGACAAAATGTTTTGCTTGTCTAATAAATGCTTCTTAAATTAAGAATTGTTGATATTTGGACTAGAAACAAGACAAAAAAAATCCAAGAAAAGTATTTATTGCAGTGGTGAATGAGATTTTTTTGATAATATTATTATTATTTATTTTTTTGTAATAAAAGAAAAAAAATCTTCCATGTTTTGTACATTGTAATGATGTAAATTTTACCCTGTTTCTGTTTTTTTTTCACCCAAGAGATAAAATTAGATTTTATTTAAAATAATCTATGAAGCATAATAAAAGTCCTCATGCAGCTGGACCTGAATTTCATCCACTGCCAGGTCTTATGTACTGCATGCAAATATATTTTAATTTATTTTAGTCAGGGGGTTCACAGACACATATATATAATATATAAATATAATAACCTGCCAAGATACTAGAAAGAGAAAAAAAATGAAATGAACCATATGAATTAATGAATACAAAGTGACATGGCTTCAATAAAAATATTAGAGTTACATGGCCCATGTATGATCCAAATTACCTAAAGCAGGGCAAAATCCACAGAATGTCAAATAGAGATTAAATATATACTTCTTGCCTCTGGCATATGCAGATGAATGACAGTGCAATCTCCATCCTGAGGCACCGTCTACATCTCCATAAACACCTAGACCACATTTAATCACACACACACATACAGTATATAGCCAACAGAGCCAGTCTCTTATTAATCTCAGGCTTCTCGCAGCAATATCTTGAGGCTGTACTGATAGCCATACTAACACATTTTACACAACATCTTTCATTCCTTCTGAGACTTGTCTCGATTGTCGAAATGCACTCTCCATCTCATTAAAAAACTTTAACTTAGACGTGAACCACAATACAGTGGGATCAACATCAATCTAATATCATTCTAATCAATGGCACACTGCCTTTTCATAATATAATACACAACCGGGGCCTCGGAGGGTTACAAGCAACTCTGATCCCATTCCCTTAAAAGTAACAGCGCTCTCCCGATGGCCTCGTGTAGGTTTCTTATACAGTAATCTCCACCCTATCAAATTTCAACATTTAATTTTGCCAGCTAAATTCAATCAGACGTTCAGCCTTGTGTGACTAGCTAATCATGACCCCTGGAAGCTCGGCATACAGAGCTCTAATCTCGGAGGTCCTCGCTGAAGAATCAGCGCTAAAACTCATTCATGTATAATTAAAAGTTCTCCCCGCAAAACCGAATCTCAAGGCAAGCCGGGATCCTCTGAGAGGCTTGGCGTGGCGGAAAAAAACATCACGCGCTGCCGTAATGTGTCGCGGTAATTATGTTCGGCGGCTTTTCTCTCCTCTATCGCTTTTCATTTTGGAGTGGTAATAATATGAAGAGGGTTAAGGATCCATTTTGACACTGTTGTCAGCAACGATGTGCCAAGTGCCCCTCAGGGTCTGCAAGTCATTACTCTGTACGCCCGTTCTGAGACGCTTTAGCTGCTGAACAACAGCCAGAGGCCATATAACATTTATGTGAGCGAAAACACGTCTTATTTGTTGCATATGGCCTTCTTCCACTGTAGTATTCCATTGCTTTTTTTTAACTACTGTGTGTTTAATGATTCTGCAAATCTGTATTCTGATCATATTGTTTTCTTCTGAGAACATTTGACCAATAGGGTATATACACTCACCGGCCACTTTTTTAGGCACACCTGTCCAACTGCTCGTTAACGCAAATTTCTAATCAGCCAACCACATGGCAGCAACTCAATGCATTTAGGCATGTAGACATGGTCAAGACGATCTGCTGCAGTTTAAACCAAGCATCAGAACGGGGAAGAAAGGTGACTTTTAACGTGGCATGGATTAGCATGTATTTAAGTGACTTTGAACGTGGCATGGTTGTTGGTGCCAGACGGGCTGGTCTGAGAATTTCAGAAACTGCTGATCTACTGGGATTTTCACGCACAACCATCTCCAGGGTGAATGGTCCTAAAAAGAGAAAATATCCAGTGAGCGGCAGTTCTGTGGGCACAAATGCCTTGTTGATGCCAGAGGAAAATGGCCAGACTGGTTCAAGCTGATAGAAAGGCAGCAGTAACTCAAATAACCACACATTACAACTGAGGTATGCAGAAGAGCATCTCTAAATGCACAACATGTTGAACCTTGAGGCAGATGGGCTACAGCAGCAGAAGATCCCACCGGGTGCCGCTCCTGTCAGCTAAGAACAGAAAACTGAAGCTACAGTTCACACAGGCTCACCAAAAGTGGACAATAGAAGATTGAAAAAACGTTGCCTGGGCTGATGAGTCTTGATTTCTGCTGCAACATTCGAATGGCAGGGTCAAAAGTTGGCAACATGAAAGCATAGATCCATCTTGCCTGGTATCAACGATTCAGGTTGGTGCTGGTGTAATGGTGTGGGGCATATTTTCTTGGCACACTTTGGGCCCGTTAGTACCAATTGAGCATCGTGTCAATGCCACAGCCTAGCTGAGTATTGATGCTGACCATGTCCATCCCTTTATGACTACAGTGTACCCATCTTCTGCTTCCAGCAGGATAACGTCATGTCATAAAGTACAAATCATCTCAGACTGGTTTCTTGAACATCACAATGAGTTCACTGTCCTCACAGTCACCAGAACTCAATCCAATAGAGCACCTTTGAGATGTGGTGGAATGAGAGATTCACATCATGGATGTCTATCATGTTAATATGGACCAAAATCTATGAGGAACTTTTCCAGTACCCTGTTGAATCTATGCCACGAAAGATTAAGGCGGTTCTGAAGGCAACCTGGTACTAGTACTAGTAAGGTGTACCTAAAGTGGCTAATGAGTGTATGCATAGGGGCTTTTATTTTTGAATAAGCCAGCTCAGGCGTTTCTGGTGGACTGTCACGCCATTATAAACTCATCACGTTTAAGACCCGATTGGTTTAAAGTCAATGACTGTCTGAGATAGAATATGAGTGGGTATCATGACACCCAGAAGAAGCACTGCAATAAATTTCAATGTTTTGTGCCATGTCTTTAAAGTACAAAAAAAAAAAATTCATTGGATTCACAAATTTGTTTTAAGATAAGTGGTTGCAAACAATTAAAATGGGCTATTTTTTAAAGAAACAGATTAAGTTGAACATTACTACATTTAATTTGTTTGTTTACATTCAACTCATATAAATTGTTTGCAACCAGTTGTCTTAAAAATGTAGTAAATCCATAATTTTTTCAGCTCACAGACATTTATTTTACAGCAGTATTTTCAGTGGTTTCTGTGCTTGCCTGCTGCTTCTGACGGTGCTTGCTTTCGCACGACCTTTCATCTTGTTTTACGCTTAAACAACTAAATGACTGCTTAAGCCTATTTAACAGACTATATTTTAATTAAATTACATTATCGATGCTGTTCAAGGAACTTTATAAAATTTAAAAGAGTCATATAAAGCTGTCACAGAAGTTTTATCGGAGGCTAAAAAACAATCGCCATGCCCATTATTCTGTTCCAAACTACATCTTACTTTATAACTATGGTTATTTGTTGTACTGTATGTAATCATTAATAAGTGATGAATACTTTTCAGTGAGGAGTTGAAGTATTTTATTCTGATGTGTTTTCCTTTTACAAGTGCCAAGAATGGAGCTGTAACTCACCCTAAAAAGTCGGAAATTATTAAAAGTGCACTAGAATTCTGAAATAACGTAGAGGCTGCACATTTAAAGTGTACCAATTGAAGAGAAATCCTCACTGGAGAAAAAAAAAAGAGGTTGAGAATAGGGTGCTTTTCTAAAGCAAAAATACCAATATGTTTGCAATTTTTTGGGAAACTAAATGATGCTAAATGAACTATTTTTTAATCTGGAAATGAATGCACGAGTCAGTTATTTATAATTGTGTGTTCCGTGTAGGAATGTATGTCTTGGTTTTGGTGTTTTAATTATTAATCTTTAATTCCTAGTCTTTATAAATCAAAAGAGATTCCGACACAAAACTGACTCTAGCATTGTTTTTTGTATTTAAAAAGTGTCCACTAGCATGTTTCTTAAATAACTGTATACATATTATGATATTGGGCAGCACGGTGGCGCAGTAGGTAGCACAATCGCCTCACAGCAAGAAGGTTGCTGGTTCAAGCCCCGGCTGGGCGTTTCTGTGTGGAGTTTGCATGTTCTCCCCGTGTTCGCGTGGGTTTCCTCCGGGTGCTCCGGTTTCCCCCACAAGTCCAAAGACATGTGGTATAGGTGAATTGGGTAGGCTAAATTGTCCGTAGCATGTATGTGAATGAGTGTGTGTATGGATTGCAGCTGGAAGGGTATCCGCTGAGTAATACATATGCTGGATAAGTTGGCGGTTCATTCCGCTGTGGCGACCCCAGACTAAGCCAAAAAGAAAATTAATGAAAAAAATGAATGAATATTATGATATTTTATGCTTCAGATGAGTCAAAAATTTACATACAGCAGCAGCTTATTCTCAACCTTTACATACAGCACCTTTAAAATCACTTATTCTCTTTATTTTAGAGATTAAATTGTTGATAATGTAATTTTCTTTAATTTTTAGTCTTCACAGACCAAAGCTTAATCTCTAGTGCCACTATTCTCCCAGAACTGCAGCATATAGTCTGATTATTCCACTTTTTAAAGGTAAAGAAGAATACTAAAACACTTAATAAGAATCACAATGTGTAATTTCATAAAATAAAGACTAAAAATTGCGAAATGTTTAATGGACCAGATATTTTGAGAGTGAGTTTTGAGGATATCATCACTTCAAGTCAAATAATGATGAGAGCTGATACTAACAATGAGCAAGACAGACGTTTCAAGATAAAATGAACTCCCAAAGCTTAACTTGCAGACAGATTTTGCAAGAAAAGTTCTTCAAACAGTGTTACAAGAGGAAATGGTCGGTCCCTCCCTTCATCTCCTACCCTGAAAGTTTAAAACCTTTTTTAATTATTATTCAGTCTTCATCTATTTTTTTGACAGTTCAGCTTAGTGACGTCCTTATACTGTATGTCCTTGCTAATTCTTATCAAGTAGGGGTCATGTTTGAAGATATTTTACCTTTTAAAAAAGCATATGAAAATGCTGAAGATTTTTTTAAATATTTCACTGAGAGTACAATCAGCCTGGAGTAATGATGGCACTGGAGGACCAAAGGTTTGCTGATGGTCTCCCAACTAAGTTTAACTTTTAGCAGTTAAATGTGCAGCATGTAAGTTTGACACCCAGTGGTTGAACTAGGTATTGCAAACCTAGTTCAAAACAAACGCAAGCGCAGGTTGCCAGATTGACAACGCCAACAGCAGTGTGCCTGACTGCCTAGCCTAAACACTTTAAATTGTCTTCTAAATAAAAGCATCGGTAGAAGCTCAATAGAAGGAATAATTTCCATATTAAAAGGAGTTTTTGTAATTAACACTTGAAAATTTTAGAAACAGCTTTTATTTTTCTAGCTGAACAACAGAAAACTGACAATGATCACCTCAGATACACCTCATGTGCTTTATTCAGTGTTAAATGCTAATGATGTGAGTTTGAATGCCATTTTACATGCCATTTATTGCCATACTACTGAAAGCAGCAGCAGATAGTTTACTTCATATCTTGAAACTAAAATAACTGTTTACAATTCTACTTTAGAACTGTGACTCAGTGTAAACCAACACATACCAGTGATTCAGCATTATATTTAATATTGTTAAAGAGGTTTAATATGCATTAAATAGATTATAAACCATTACCATTTTGTTGGAGTGCAGTAAATGCACTATTCTGTGCTTCTGAATGGCTATATTAAAATTTCTGACATGTTCCGTCATGTGCAAACAGCCAAATTGCTTATCACTGCAAATCTCGTCACATAGCATGTTGTTAGGACACGGGGTTACAATGGCTGGATTTACACTGCAGATCTTGATGGTCAATTCTGATTTTGTGACTGTATCAAATTTATTTGATGACCTGCTTACATCATCTTTTAAAAGTGACTCATGTCCAATTGTCTGCATTTACACAGCTCAAGGCAAAACGTGTAATGACACGAAAAAAAAGAGCGGGTGCTGACTGACAGCTGATATTAAGAGTGCTCTTTTTCTCCATTCCTGTATTTGATTTGTTCGCAGGGCTTCATTTTTTTATTTTCTTTTTGACAAGCTGTTTTGCTGTAGTTTATGACAGAAAAGTTCTCATTTGTCCATATTTTTTTTAATTTTGGGTTGTTTTTTTAAACCAGTAAGGATTATAATGTCATGTCCATAGCGTGATTTTTGCATATTTTGTATGCAAGTTTTTTTTATTGTTTACGTGGTGGATGTTGTGCTCACGCTCTCTCGTTGTCCTTAAATACTCGTGCTACATGAGAGTATAACATTTTTTTTTTTGTCCTAGTATAAGATTTAAGATGTGGGACTCTGCTGAAGTCTGTTCTGAAATGAAAGAGTCAGAGTTGACGTCATTTGCTACAATTTTTAATAACGCAAGACTCACATTGACAGATGAAAATCCGATCTACCTGCTTACACTGCAGACACGAGGGCACGGATCCAATTCATATTGGATACATTTCCACATATGAACAAGGCCTGAATCTGATGCGAGTAAATCAGAATCCATGTGATTTTTTTTTCCAGCTTACACGTTCATAGGTCATATCCGATCTGTGCCACGTAGGAGAGAAAAAAATTGGAATTGTCACTTGAACCATGCAGTGTAAATGCAGCCAATGTAACCCGCTCACCTTGTGTTTACATTTGTAATATTTATATTATTCGTTAATTAATAACCACCTCATGAACTCTGAATCTGAGGCTGTCACTGTCCACTGGAGCAGGGGTTTTCAAACTTTTAGGACACACGCCCCCCCAAGATTGTCGAATTTCTCTCGCGCCCCCCCCCTCCCCCGAGCCAAAATTATAATCCATGTGCAAACATCATTCACATATTGCTTGCTGCAATTAAATTGTGTAGCATTAATTACATTGAAACATAAATATACAGCTTACCTGATTCAGTGTTATGGTTGAGGCTGTTATGGTTGATCCGTGGTTGGATTACTGACACGACTATAAATCATCTTTCACTGTCAATAAGCGTGAGCCATAGCCTTGCTTTTGATGTACGTACAGAAAATGCTGCATCGCAAATCCAAGTTCACAGAGCCCTGACAGTGTGATTGAGTCGAACATTGAGTACGTTTTGGGCAACAATACTTTAATATGATTTTAATACAATTAAGACAATACTCTTGATTGAGTCACCATGTAAAAAGCGATTTTTGATTACCTTAATCCGACTAAAGTCATAACAGATCTAAACAGAAATGTAATTAAGACGTGGAGTATGCAGATATAGTGGCATTATTGAAGTAAACACACACACAAGGCTGTCTGTAAAGGACCGCGCACACACACACATCACGAACAACAGTGTTGCCAGATTGGGCGGTTTTGAGTTTGCATTTCGGCGGGTTTTTGGGCTGGAATCAGTCAGCTAGATCTGGCAACCCTGATCACGAAATGCGGAAGTTTTTTCTTTCTATTTGACGTGCGCTATCAAATCCCATTAAAACATCTTCCACCAGTCCTTACTAAATATTCGCGTCTAATACCCCAGTTTGTCATGGGGACATGAAGGAAATATTCATGAGTGAAAGAGCCGAACTGCAGTTAAAGTCGAAAAATTAAAGATGAAACACCCGAAATGAGACTGCAGGAAACGTGGAGAGGCATTCAAAAAGCACTTCACGTAACACCTTAATTATATTATTGTCTTATTCAGATTAAGGCAAATAACTACTGATGTCTATGTAAAGGTAGTATGTATGTCTTCATGTCGTATGTCTTCAAAGTAAGTGAAAGAACCAGAAGGGCATCCTGCTGATTTGAATCTGAAGGGCACTGTTTTTGTCAGACGCTCACCGGTTTGACATTCATTCAGCGTTTTTCCATGTTAAAAATCATCCGCTCTATTTTATTTGTATATGTTTTACTGGAAAGCATAAACTCTACAGGTGCCTGATAATTAGAACTAACATTAATACGATTCACTAGTGAAGGCATAAAAATCATCATCATAATTTACTCTCGTGCACGCCTCAAATTCTCAGTTTGAAAACCCCTGCACTGGAGGTCGCATTTTTGGTCACGGACGCATGCGTTGAGAGCCTTCATGACTGAATGAATCACACCAATGCAACCCGGGGTGCTCAAATATAATTGGCTAAACTGGCATTGGGCGGGTTAAATGACCAAAGCAAAGACAATCTGACTTTAGCATTGTTTTTCAGATAAACAAATATGTTCACTTAGCATGTTTCTTAAATATCCGCAAACATGGTATGTTTATGCTTTAGAAGAGTCGACAGTCCTTCTTACAGCTCCTTACATACAACCCCTTTTTTGCATCTGCAGTGAGCATCTCATGTCTAAGGATTAATTTAGCAGCTTCTAGCATTGCAAACTTTTTGTGGGATTTAAATACTTTTTTGTAATTTTACTAATTAGCTTAATTTTTAAATGATTTATTGTTTATTTTATTTTTTTTATCTTTTGGTTAATTTTAAAAGAAAATCTGATTATTAGTGATGCACATACTGTATGAATATACAGTGCATCTGGAAAGTTTTCATAGCGCTTCACTTTTTCCACATTTTTTTATGTTACAGCCTTATTCCAAAATGGATTAAATTAATTTGTTTCCTCAAAATTCTACACACAATACCCCATAATGACAATGTGAAAAAAGATTATGTGAAATTGTTGCAAATTTATTGAAAATAAAAAACCTGAAAAATCACATGTACATAAGTATTCACAGCCTTTGCTCAATACTTTGTTGATGCACCTTTGGCAGCAATTACAGCCTCAAGTCTTTTTGAATATGATGCCACAAGCTTGGCACATCTGTCTTTGGGGATTTTTGCCCATTCCTCTTTGCAGTACTTCTCAAGCTCTATCAGGTTGGATGGGAAGGGACGGTGTACTGCCATTATTAGATCTCTCCAGAAATGTTCAATAGGATTTAGGTCTGGGCTCTGGCTGGGCCACTCAAGGACATTCACCGAGTTGTTGTGAAGCCACTCCATTGAAATTTGGGCAGTGTGCTTTGGTTCATCGTCCTGCTGAAAGATGAACCGTCGCCCGAGTCTGAGGTCAAGAGCACTCTGAAGCAGGTTTTCATTCAGGATGTCTCTGTACATTGCTGCATTCATCTTTCCTTCTATCCTGACTAGTCTTCCAGTTCCTGCTGCTGAAAAACATCCACACAGCATGATGCTGCTACCACCATGCTTCACTGTAGGGATGGTATTAGCCTGGTGATGAGCGGTGCCTGGTTTTCTCCAAACGTAATGCCTGGCATTCACTCCAAAGAGTTCAATTTTAATCTCATCAGACTAGAGAATTTTGTTTCTTATGGTCTGAAAGTCCTTCACATGCCTTTTGGCAAATTCCAGGCGGGGAGTGGCTTCCGTCTGGCCAAGGCCCTGACTAAGGCCCTTCTCCCCCGATCACTCAGCTTAGATTGCCAGCCAGCTCTAGGAAGAGTCCTGGTGGTTCCAAACATCTTCCACTTACAGATGATGGAGGCCACTGTACTCTTTCAGAGCAGCAGAATTTTTTCTGTAACCTTCCCCAGCCTTGGTCCTCGAAACAATCCAGACTCTGAGGTCTACAGACAATTCCTTTGTCTTGGTTTGTGCTTTGACTGTGCACTGTCAACCCTGGCACCTTATATGCAGGTGCATGCCTTTTCAAATCATGTCCAATCAACTGAATTTACCACAGGTTACCTGAGCATTTACCTCAAGAATGACCAGTGGAAACAATGTATCTGAGCCCAATTTAGGCAAAGACTGTGAATACTTATGTGCATGTGATTTTACAGGTTTTTTATTTTTAATTAATTTGCAGCAATTTCAAAAAATCTTTTTTCATATTGTCATTACATACCCCAGTATTGTGTGTGGAATTTTGAGAAAATAAATTAATTTAATCCATTTTGGAATAAGGCTGTAACATAAAAACATGTGGAAAAAGCGCTATGAATACTTTGCAGATGCACCGTAACTTCCAGT
Organism: Danio kyathit; assembly: GCA_903798195.1. Classification (NCBI taxonomy): domain Eukaryota; kingdom Metazoa; phylum Chordata; class Actinopteri; order Cypriniformes; family Danionidae; genus Danio; species Danio kyathit. The sequence continues at coordinate 47,718,681 of LR812527.1, read as the reverse complement.
TACTCCAGTCCTTTTAGAAAAAAAAATACTATACTAATAATCACTTATTAATGATTTTATATACAAAATTAGTAGCAAATTACTACAGTGTGCTTTGGAAAAAAGAATATGTTTAGAATGTTGACGTAATAATTAAGCATGCACTGTGATACAAATAATAACTACACTCAGAGTCTGAAAACGTCAGAGAGGCTTATTAGCATATTATTCTCTTTTATAGCTCTTTTATAGACAAATTCTGGCTAATGCCGGGAGTTTTCTCTGGGATGTATTGAAATTGGATAGGCCTATTAGGCTCAGGCTGAGAGAGTTTGAGTTCAGCTTGTTTTTGAGGCTGGAGACCATTCCTCACGGGCTGTAAACGACAACGCGCTTTGTCCTGTCCTTTAGTTTTAATGGATGTAGACAGGTTTGTAGGGGGGGGGTAGAGGGTGCTATCAATGCAGTGCTGCCATCTGTAAAGAACTTAATCAGAGCCCTTGACTAAAACAAATTAACCTCCATTTGCTTAAAGAACACAACAAGACCCCGACAAACTCTTTACAAGGTAAACAGAGCAGTTTGTGCGTTAGGTAAATTTGGCTGATTTAATTCTTTGGGGAATCAACTGTGTGGCTGCTGTGTTCTCTAACCCAGAGCGCATGAAGAACTTGCCTGAGGCGGAGCTCCAGAAAGTCTAAACCTGCACTAATGACTGAATAGAAAATGCACCGCCTGTTTCCTCACTATATATGATAATTCATCATACGAGTCAGTCAAACTCCAGTTTTATACTGGAAATGATGGCAGGAACCACAGTAAGCTTCAATTTGTAAATGTTCGTACATGAAGACTTTTAAATAAAACGATTGAACTCGTTACTCAGTACGTTGTCCCAAACCAGGTTAATGTTATAGTTAATTATACAAGTTTTTTTTTTTTGGATTGGATAATTTATTGGCGAAAATTGATCACACTGGATCAGTATGTCGTGTGGTGGGGAGTGGTCGTCCACACACTGCCCGTACTGTTGAAAATATCATCACTGTCGAAGCAGCCGATTCGAATGTTATCATTCGATTGAATGGGCGTTATCAGCTTATAGATTCAGATGCACACAACCTGCATTAAGCTGTTTGTTTCAACAATATATTCTACCTCAAGGTAAAATAACTCCAGGTTTTCATCCATTTGTGCAGATGTAAAGCACAGAGCTGTTTTGATCCAACAGCTGCAAAATAGCATTGGGGTCAAAATGGGCATATTCAGCATAATGCCTTAACATGCCCTGCTGTAAATGAATGGCCATTAGCCAATACGAAATGGCTTAAATATGAGCTCTGTCGCTGCCACATGGGTGCCCCCTCATCTGGCTGGCATAAGGTGCCATCTGCCTGCTGGTGCACCAGACCTGCGATTCACACTGATATAATGACACTCAACCTGTAACTGCGTAAATGGATTACTCCTGAACCCATAAGAATGTGCATTTAAGAAATACTGTAGCTCCAAAGTCACCAAATGTATACAGTAGTTTGTTGACTACAGTAGTTTGCTTTGTTTTTTTTGTTTTTTTAAATGACTCATATTTTATCATGATTTACAGATGTCCACTAAAGTATAACAATAGCTTATATAGTCAAAAATCTGTCATTTTTATAACAAAAAATTTAAAATATATATTATAATATTTTATTTATGTGTGCATTACACAGTGTCCTAACTATGCACGAGGTGGCACCACAACACATGATAAAAGGTATCATTTATGATGTTAAAAGTAGTTTTTGTTCTAACCATCTGCGATTGGCAACATAAAAAAATGTCTATTTTACAAAAAATTTCTATTTCCACGATGTTGCGGCAAACCAACAGCATAAACTACAAAGTCAATGATCACTTTAGGTACAGATAATATGCTTTATTTAGTGTGAAATGCTACAAACTTGAGCTTGAACATCATTTTACATGACATTTAGAGTGGAGGAACTATGACGTCACCTTGTAGGCTAATCGGCTGCTAGCATAAAACTGGTTCCCTCGATAAAATCCCTATAGGATTTTCCCATAGGCTTTTCGAAGATTGCAAATATTAAGCTCTGTGTTCACACACAGTTCATTACACTTACACGTTTTGTCCAGCCGGATAATCCTCACACGAAAATACAACTTTTATCACTTTTGGATCTATAATGCAAGAACTAAAAAGCTAACATTAGGCTATAAACTACAGTGCCTTCGGGGCGCTCGCCTGTGATGTCAGCACTACCCTGGTACAGACAACTTTTCTACATTTTTATTTTTTTTTAGAAATCTCTCGGTTTATAATATTATAATCCACGCTATATATTATAAACAAATAAATGCGCAAAAACACATAGACCTACGTGCCTTTTGGATAGTTTTTACGTGGGAAGTACATTTTGTTTTGCTTTACGGTTGTTGTAAAAGATTTAAAACTGTATGTATAATTGTGCCTACATAGTATTATCATAAGACACATTTAAATAAGTGTATCTTCTGCGTGCATACAGCCCGCTTACCTTAGTAGTAGACGACAGAAATGAGGCGTGAGGGACACGTCTATACGCCTGCAAGTCCCATCATGGACACAGAACAACAGTCATTTTTCTTTTTTGCCACGAAGTACAGTAAAAAGCAGCCCATACACTCACATATGCTATACATTTTAAATATTGCAAGTGTATATTTAAAGTGTATATTGCAAGTGTATGTTTAAATATTGAGTGTAAATATTGCAGTTATGACAGAGTTAAATGTGTTCAGATGAAGAAAAAAAAATCGACGAAAAATCTATAGATCACGTTAATATGTATGTATTTCTTACACATTTATTAACACATTTGCATTACTGAGAGCAGGAAAGAGACAGGCTGCACTAGTAAGCACTAGTATCTTCATAATATCGTTTAATTAAAATAAATGATCAACAAATGAATCTGTCTTGACAGTCTTTACAATTGAAGGCATTATCTACACACAGTATGAATTCCCAATTAGAAAAATACAAATATATACTACTCCAAATGCCCAACACAAGCGAGCTGCGTTCCAGTCCAGATCTGGTCAATGATGTATAATGTCTCCGACACCGCCTGTAGTCCCATTTAGCAACTTGATAGCAACTGTCTTTTTAAAGAAGCATAACCAATTTAAAAAAATCAAGAGTGTGGTGTAACTTATGTGTTTTATGTCGTAGAATAAAACATGAAAGTATATCGAGTTTGTGGTACCCACAAACCTTATTTAAGCGATTTAACTGAAATCCCATTGAAAAAACCCATTGACTTTGGGACGAGGGAACCGGAACTGCTAAAATGCTAACTCGCTTCCGGGTTTTTGCATACACATTGACGTCATAGTTCCCCCACTCTATTGAAAGCAGCAGCAGATGGTCCACCTCAGATCTTGAAAATAAAATAGTTTGAAAATGAAAGTTAGTGCCTCAGTGCAAAACAAAAACTTCAGTACTCAGTGCATGTCATTTTAATTATGGTAAATTGGTTTAATACATATGAATTATAACCCATTGTAACCATTCCATTGAGGGTGCAGTGGCTGATCTTTAAACTATTGCCTTGTATTAAAATGTTTCTGGAACATTGGTTAGGGTTTAGGGTTAGGCTAGGGTTAGGTAAGAGGGTAAAAACGAGTTTTACCCACATTTCTTTCACCCTCATATATATTCTATTCGATCTGATTGGCCTAGACTTACATGGCTATATGCCTTAAAGCATAGGTCAGGTGTGCATGTATGAGGTGTTCAATCCCGCTAAAAAGTGTCAAGCCTTAGCAAAAATTCACCCTACAGGGGTGCTTATGAGGGTTATATAGGGTTTAGGGTTATTGAGTGTTAAGGTTTAGGGTTATTTGGTGTTAGTGTTTAGCATTTAGATTTAGTGTCTAGGGTTGTTTAGGGTTAGGGTTTAGGGTTTAGAGTCTAGGGTTATTTAATGTTAGGTTCTATGGTTATTTAGTGTAAGGCTTTAGGGTTAGGATTTAGGGTTAATGTGTGTTAGCGTTAGGGTTAAGTTGCATATAGGTAAGAGGGTAAAAGCGAGTTTCACCCTCATTTCTTTCACTCATTAAAATATTAGATCTGATTGGCCTAGACTTACATGGCTGTATGTCTGGAAGCATAGGTCCGGTGTGGATGTATGAGGTGTCATTCAATTCTCTATCTGTCTGTCTATCCATCCATCCATCCATCCATCCATCTATCCATGCGTTCCATCCAAGAAATGTCAAGCCTTAGCAGAAGTTCACCCTATGGGGTCGCTTAAGAGAGTAATTTAGGTTTTAGGGTTATTTAGTGTTAGGGTTTAATGTTAAGGGTTTAGTGTCTAGGGTTGTTTAGAGTTCAGAGCAGGGGTGTCCAAACTCAGTCCTGGAGGGCCAGTGTCCTGCTGAGTTTAGCTCCAACTTGCTTCAATACACCTGCCAGGAAGTATCTAGTATACCTAGTAAGCCGGTTCAGGTGTGCTTGATTAAGGTTGGAGCTAAACTCTCCAGGACACCGGCCCTCCAGGACCGAGTTTGTACACCCCTGGTTTAGAGGCTAGGGTTATTTAATGTTAGGGTTTAGGGTTAGGAATCTTTTAGCTTGGAGACAGTGTTTCTCATTGCGATTTGTTATGGCGGAAAACTAAACTCGCTGTAATTTAGCAAGTACTGCTGTTTGTCGATGCTTTTAGGCACAAATGTAGTTTTTTAGATTTTAAATATGTGATTTATAAGGCTAGAGTCTACAATTTTCAATTCTGCTTTTATTTAGCATGGACACTTGTTTTGGAATCTACCAATGACTTTGATGGTTGTTTCCATCGTGGTTAAACATGTAATATAATTCATTTAGGATATCAATCTGATATTTGTTTTTTAACTAACAGTTCACAGTACATCGCTCCTTTATCAGACACAGACAAACGGGTTTTGAGTCCATTCTTAAGACTTTTAGACTGAAAGAAAGTGAACATGAGTTTATTGGACACAGTGTTCTTCATTGTGTTATGGTGGACAACTAAATTCACTGTAATTTAGCAAGTACTTCTGTTGTTTGTTAATGCTTTTAGGCACAAATGTAGTTGTTTAGATTTTAAATATGTGATTTATAAGGATACAGTATTAAAAGAATGCTTTAGTCGGCGTACTTTAACATGGACACTTATTCTGGAATCTTCCAATGGCTCTGATGGATGTTTCCATAGTGGTTAAACATGAAATATTTAGGATATCAATCTGATATTTGTCATTTAACTGACAGCTTGCAGCATATTGTTCCTCAGTCAGATGCAGACAAACACTGTTTTTACAAAAATGGCACTGTTATGAGTCCGTCCTAAAGACTTTTATATTGAAAGAAATGTAATTTGTGACCTGACAAATGCCTTTTAATTGCCGAAAGACATTGCTTTCCTCAGAGGACATTCAAACTAATACTTTATTACAACGAAACTGACTTGAAGAATGAATACAGAGATTAAGTTAATCACAGTCAGTCAATCAGTATATCATATTAAGTGTTCGCATTGGCAATTGCTGGGTTATTGTTGATTAATTCCTGTGAAGCACTATGCAGAGTAATGCAGACTGAATTTAGTCTTAACGTCATTCGGCATTCTGATCCTCTGTTTTGGCCTAATTTAGACAGTACAATACTCTATATTTTGCAATGAAGAAACAGAACATTATTAAGAAGTTATGTGCCGCCAAGCTGTTGTAAGTGCAATATGGCTGATATAATTACACACAGGTCTACATAATTGTCTTTTTTTGGCAAGTATAATAATTCTTTAAGCTGAATGACAGGTCATTTCATTGTCTACAGTACTATAAAAGGACTTCTTGCACTTTATTACTTTACTCCCCCCATTCCTGTTTAGTTACTTCCATTCTGGAGTCTCTCATCATTATGATCTGTGACACGAATCCTACTTAACTCCCACACAAACACTGATGTGCTGGGATTTAATTGTGGCATCGATATCTAGACCACTAGATAATGTGCAACACTCTGGTGGGCTGTTTGCTCATAATATTAGCTTTTCTGCAATTAGCACAGCATTTAAGTGATGTTTAAAGCACTAAACATAATGCTCGTTTAGAGTAATGGCCAACTGCTTGATATTTCTATTTCTATTACTGGCAGGCTAATAAAGCTGAATGAGGAATCTCCCAAGAAGATTCAAACGCTTCTCTCGTGAATGACATTAGTTTGAGGTTAGTTTAAGTGGATGAATATTGTAACATTAGCATTTTGTTGATTAAGAGGCTGCTGTAAATTCCTTCACATCACGCTCAAATTACAAAGATAAATTAGTGGATATCTTCCATTTGTGTGTGTGTTTTTTATCAGTAAGAGGGAAAATATAAAGAAAAAAAGCTATGAAAGAGCATCAATATTTTGCGCCGTTTATTGGATACTCCATCTCACTAAACATGTTAATTATAAATGACCTGTTCTTGAGGATCTGCTCTAGCGTAAAATAACTTCCTGGGATGTTTATTAATATTTATTGAGGAATGAAGTCTAGACTTTTCACTTTGGCAAGACGGGCACAAACACGGACAAATTCGCAGAAATCATTTTCTTTTTGTGTAATCATACGCATATCTGCTATTGTGTGCTGACAGCAGCAGATTCTCGCTCTCTTTGGTACATTGAACAGACAGTGCTGAGTGTTAAAAACAGCCGGAAAGCTTTAACTCTGTCTCAACCCACTCACACACTACTCTCAGCCCACTAGATTTTAAATACAAAGTAGTAGTATGGACATGATTTATGACAGCTAGCTTCAGCTTTTTTCATTTTACCGTTAAAGAAAGGCTCTGATGATGTAAAATTTGAAGAGAAGTGGACAAGTATTTATAAATACCTGCAAGTGTGTTAATAACTGTAGCAGGTTGCAATAATGTAGCTAAATCAGCAATGTTTTCCAACTAAAATCTGTTTTTATTATTTTGTTATATGGTATAACACACACAGGTGCAAGCATTTGAAATAATTTATACTGATATTAAGATTTTGAAAGAATTTTTCTTTAAATACGTGTAATTAAAATTTCCCCTCAAAAAAAACTAAGCAGTAAAAGTTTTTAACATTGCAATAAATATTTTTTTTCAGTGTCACAAACTGAATTTGACTGATTTATTTTGAATTAATCATATTTTAATATGTATTTAAACAAAAAAACTGCTATATTACTCACCGGCCACTATTAGATACACCTTACTAATACCGAGTTGGACCTCCTTTTGCCTTCAGAACTGCCTTAATCCTTCGTGGCATAGATTCAACAAGGTACTGGAACTATTCCTCAGAGATTTTGGTCTCACATGATAGCATGTGATGCAGTTGCTTCAGATTTTTTTGGCTGCACAACCATGATGCGAATCTCCCATTCCACCACATCCCAAAGGTGCTCTATTGGATTGAGTTCTGGTAACTGTGGAGGCCATTTGAGTACAGTGAACTCATTGTCATGTTCAAGAAATCAGTCTGAGATGATTCACGCTTTATGACATGGTGCGTTATCCTATGGTGCGACATGGTCAGCAACAATACTCAGGTAGGCTGCGGCGTTGACACCAGGGACGTTGCTAGACAAAGCTCTACTGGGGCACGCCCCCCCCCCTTAAAAAAAAATATATATATATATATATATATTAAAAAAAAAACTGGATAATATATGTAACTGGAAAATAATGTAAAGGCACAATGGAGTGATATGCTAAGATCATTTAAAAAATATATATTTTGCATGAATAATAATTTCATTTGAATGAAATTCTATAGACAACTCTGTAGAATACAAAGAAGATGTTTAATTATCTGTTGTCTTAGACTTTTAGACTTGACACATGGCAGAGAATTAGTCTTATTAAGTTTTAACTTCCTGATTGCATCCCTCCTTTGTGCTTCATACAAAAAAAAAATCTATCAGGAGGCATGCTTAATATGATCACCATCATATTGTTTAAACTTTAGTTTTGTCGACTTGCAAACCTCACTGTGTGCCGTCACCTCCACATAAAAGACTGTTAATGCCGGTGTTTCACAACATATGAGCGGCGCGTCAGCAGCAGGTATTTTTTTGCATGTTAACAACCGGGACTCGCACCGGGAGAAGAGCAGCGCGTCAAAGTCCAGGAGGAGCGGTGTGTGAGGCGCGCGGGTGTGGTTTTCTGCGCACATGTAGAGATAGGTCAGTTTGCTTTTTGATTAAACTACACTGCTTTCACCAGCGTTGATTCGGTTGCACATAGAGAATAACGTCTTTTAATACATACACTTGCATATGAAGTAAACCATATCTCAAAGCACTTACTGGGGCACTGGAGATTTTTACTGGGGCACGTGCCCCAGTAAATTGGGTCTAGCGACGCCCCTGGTTGACACAATGCTCAATTGGTACTAATAAGCCCAAAGTGTGCCAAAAAATTATGCCCCACACCATTACACCACCAGCAGCAGCCTGAACCGTTGATACAAGGATGGATCCATGCTTTCATGTTGTTGACACCGAATTCTGACCCCTTCCATCCGAATGTTGCAGCAGAAATTGAGACTCATCAGACCAGGCAACGTTTTTCCAATCTTCTATTGTCCAATGTTGGTGAACCTGTGTGAATTGTAGCTTCAGTTTCCTGTTCTTAGCTGACAGGAGTGGCACCCAGTGTGATCTTCTGCTGCTGTAGCCCATCAGTCTCAAAGTTGGACGTGTTGAGATGCTCTTCTGCATACCTCGGTTGTAACGAGTGGTTATTTAAATTACTGTTGTTTTTAACTCATGTATATATATATATGTGTGTATAATTAAAAACAACAGTAATATATAAAATATATATATATAAAATGGATGAAAGTTTATTAGATATTTTTAAGTAAAAAAAGGTGTAGGTATTCTAAACTCTACTACTATTTATTTAACAACTGATTAGATATTTCAAAATAATATATATATAAAAAACTTTTATTTTTATATATAAAAAAAGACAAGAGCATACACATTTTGGGTTCTTTATTGGATACGAAAAGAATTAGGCAGTACAACTGTTTTCAACATCGATAATAATAAATATTTTTTTGAGCATTAATAATTTATCAAGGATCATGTGACACCGAAAACTGTAAGAATGGCAACTGAAAATACATGTTTGAATCACAGAAATAAGTTACATTTTAAAATCTATTAAGATGGAAAATGTAGTTATTTTTAATTACAGTAATATTACTGTTTTGTTCGTTTTTTTACTGTAAATAAATGCTGGTTTCTGCACAATTCTTTCATGTTGTCCCAAAACAAATTGATTGAGTTAACTGAAAGAATTGTGTTGATTCAACTCATTTTCAATAGGTAGTTTGAACAAGCCGCAAAAATAATTTTTTGAGTGTTTATCAAATTAATTCAGCCTTGATAGCTTGAGGCCTGTACCATGAAGCCAGATTAGCTGGTTAGCCTTTTAAGGTTCAGTTTACTTTGCACCAACTCTAGGTTTTAGGTACCATCAAGGTATCTCAGCTGTTCCATAATACCACATCAACAAAGAGTGATCAAAGTCTAGCTGCCTTTCTAAAACACAAGATTGGTTCAAACTAAACTGAAACGTAACGGACTAGCCAGCTAATCCACCTTAATGCCCAGAAGAGATATTTTTACGAACATTAAAATGCAAATATTATACAAATGTTAGAATTATATAATATAAAGTTGCTACAAAGTGTGGATCTTCAAATCTGAACTAGTGTCTTGAGTGGGCCTGCAGAAAAAGCCTGTCAAGTGAGATTCATGGCTGTAAAAGCACTTGTATCTGTTCAACCCACCCCTGATGGATAACAGCACCTCAGGTAACTTTTAACTTTGAGTCTCCTGCCTGTTTTCCAGATTAGAATTTAACCACGCAGTGCAGCTCTCTGACAGTCTGGGCTCGCGTTGGCGGTAGTGGAACAGGCTGGTGGCATCTAACTCACTAGAATACCTGATAGCTTCTGCAAACAGCTTTACTACCTGTAGAAAAGAGAAAAACACATTTAATGCAAGAACAAAAATGAGACGTGATGCATTTAAGAGAAAAGTCTGACCTGGAAGTTTGTGATAAGAGGAACTCCGTAATCTACTGCCATTCTGCGGATCTGGAAGTTGTCTTTGAGGAACTTGCTGTTGTTATTTGGCAAATTGACCACAAGGTCAATGTGTCCTTCACTGATAAGTCTATTTAAAGCATAAACAGGGTATATACAGGAATCAGAGAGTGAAATTCTATACTTTTTAGGAATCTTTCAATATATTTTAAGACCTCATTGCCACTTTAGGTTACAACCAGTAACCTTGGCGACATTTTAACTTACAATATACACTCAGTATACACTTTATTAGGTATGATTCACGCTTTATGACATGGTGCGTTATCGTGCTGGAAGTAGCCATCAGAAGATGGGTACACTGTAGTCATAAAGGGATGGACATGGTCAGCAACAATACTCAGGTAGGCTCAATTGGTACTAATGAGCCCAAAGTGTGCCAAGACAACATCCCCCACACTATTACACCACCACCACCAGCCTGAACTGTTGATACAGAGGGAGGATGGATGAATGCTTTCATGCTGTTGACGCCAAATTCTGACTCTACAATCCGAATGTTGCAACAGAAATCCAGACTCATTAGACCAGGGAACGTTTTTCCAATCTTCTATTTAGCAATTTTGGTGAGCCTGTGCGAATTGTAGCCTCAGTTTCCTGTTCTTAGCTGACAGGAGTGGTCATCTGCTGCTGTAGCCCATCCTCAAGGTTCGTAGTGTTGTGCATTTAGAGATGCTCTTCTGCATACCTCAGTTATAAGAAGTGGTTATTTGAGTTACTGTTGCCTTTCTACTAGCTCGAAACAGTCTGGCCATTCTCCTCTGGCATCAACAAGGCATTTGCGCTCTTAGAACTACCGCTCACTGGATATTTTCCCTTTTTTGGCTATTCTCTATAAACCCTAGAGATGGTTGTGCGTGAAAATCCCAGTAGATCAGCAGTTTCTGAAATACTCAGACCAGCCTGTCTGGCACCAACAACCATGCCACGTTCAAAGTCACTTAAATCACCTTTCTTCCCCATTCTGATGCTTGGTTTAAACTGCAGCAGATTGTCTTGACCATGTCTACATGCCTAAATGCATTGAGTTGCTGCCATGTGATTGGCTGATTAGAAATTTGCGTTAACAAGCAGTTGGACTGGTGTACCTAATAAAGTGGCCGGTGAGTGTATTTACTAAATACTGTTTGTAAGAAATGAATCCTAATATAAAACATTATTCATATAATGAATAAAAATGCTAATCCAGCAAGTGGCGCCTATAGAACATCAGAAATAATGGTGTTGCCTTGGTTACTGCAGTAAACAAAGCAGCATGGTGTCAAATCTAGCAGGGTTTTTATTGATATATTCACAATATTTGCAAATTAAATTCAGGCAAACTTCAGCATACAACTATACATTGTACAATCAAAAATTATACAAAATTGAATATCTTGTAAACTAGCATTTAAGACTTTTTAATACATTTTTATGGTCCTTAAATTTGTTTAATCTGATTTATCAGCTTTTAATACTTTTTAAGATTCCCTGATAAGGCAAAAGTGATTCATTACAAAAAAATGTAAACACAAACTCCATGAAGCAATCTAAAATAAAGCAGCTTTTATAATGCTACTAAAAAACCTAAATTCCCATGTTGGCGTGTATATAATTTTTTAAATTTTTCTTTAGTTAATATTTAGCATTTACGCCTTTATACTAGCATCGCAAATAGTAAAACTCAACAGCAAATGGTAATCTGTGGACACTAGTCTCAAATAATGCATGTGAAGTTGTGTTTTTGGGCTTGGAGTAATTAGTTATGAATGTGATCAGCTACATCTGTGATCTGAATTTAGTAAACATGTCTAACTACACCAAAGTGGTCTTTCTACAGCAACCCTTGAGGGGAGACACTCTTAAAGCATCTCAGCGTGCAGTGTCTTTGTGCTATGACAGAGCCAAGCAACAGAGCAGAATGCTAAAATAAGTGACACAACTGATCTGATCTCCAATTCTCTGTTGATAGGCTTGACTTCTTGGGTGTCACGATAACAGCTTTGTTGATAAATATTAGATAGTTATAAATAAATAAATTCAAAAACTGTAAGAAAGAATGAAAATATTTTTATTAGTGCTGGGCAAAATTTATTACATTGAAATTAATTATATCAAAGTTAAAAGTTTATATTATTTATATTCAGATTTAAAATGGCTATATGGTATAAATTTTAAATCAAATTGAATATGTGTGTAAGATATATATGAATGAATGAATATATATAGTTTTGTTTCTGTGTATGTATAGCTATTCCTGTTACATAATAAACATATAAATATATATAATACACACACATACATTGTTAACGTTTTATTCTGGATGTGATTAATCTTTTCCCAGCAGTCATTTTATATATGAGTTGACCAGATTTCTAGATAATGGATAGGTCAGATATTGATAGTGCTCCCATTCTCAGTACAAAGTTTTAATGGAAATGAACTTTGTGGCATTGCATAAAGTTGTTGAAAATATGCTACAATGAATGCACACCGCAATCAAAGCTAGTGTTTTTTTTTCACTATGTGATCCTGAGGAGAACCACTCTGTTAGTAAGGGTGCTTTCACATTTGTGGTTCGGTTCGGTGGTTGATACAATGTAGCATTTTTCTGCCATTTTTGTGTCCTTTTCACACCACACTGATAGACTTTTTTCACATTTCCGGGTTTCTCTGGAGCGGACGTCATCACAGTTGGGGAAAACTTAGAGAGCAGTGAATGGGAGAATACACCAATTATATATGTATATATTTTACAATCTTATTTGCTCAAATAATAAAAGAAAAACGCCACGATGATGTTATAAAGACTTTCAGAAAAAGAAAAAAAAATAGCGTGAGACTGATTAAGGCAGCCAGAGGGGAGAATAACGTCAAATTTACTGTCCTGTCCCATTGACGCTGCATTAGAAAAGCCTCGCAGAAGCAGTAATTCGTTTTTCGTAATTTGAAGCAAAGATGATATGATGCATATAAATATTCAGCTTTTTTTTTTTTTTTTAATCTAAATATTAAAAACTTTTAAGGATTTAAGATGGTGATGATCATTAAAGGCATCATAACAGGCTTGTGAAAAGAGTCCATTGCTTTGGTCTGAACCAGTTGAAAAAACAAAATGCAGTCATGTGACAATCCACATTACTTGTTGGCCAGATGTTATTGAACATATTTCCTAAACTGCTTTTCGATTGGTCAGAATTAACGTGCAGGAACATGCCAATGGAACTCCGCATGCAAACAAACCGGCAGACACTAAATGTCGCTTTTTACTCTGGAGGGACGACTGCGCTGACTGATTGTATCCCTGGTCATAGTACTATATAGTTTGTATACATCACTTTAGACAAACTATACATTTCGAAAAATGAAGCATGGCTGCGGCTGGAAAACAATGTTTTAATGCATTGCAAACGGCGAAGGCTCATCGCAAGTCATTTCAGGAGTAGGCGTGAATTAATTTAGCTAATCTGTGACATGGTCATCTTCCGGAAATATTACCAATGATCCATCAGGTAATGTTTTTACCTCTCTCTCTCTCTCTCTCTCTCTCTCTCTCTGTTTCAAATTGTTGGTAAAGCGCTGTCAACCAATATTTTTCCTCGACACCCCATAATGCACAGCGCATCGGACTACTGCAGTTGGATTAGTGCAGAAAGGAGCAGTACTTTTTGCGGTTGGGTCTGTTTTAGTTCGGTTCATATTCTCACCACAAACAAACCGCCCCAGGATTCGTTTGAAAGCATACTGAGACCACCTCTTCAAGGAGGTCTCGGTGCACTTTTTTTAGGTCAGCTTTTGCTGCGCACTTGAGTGCGATTGCTACATTCACACCTGCCCAAATGAATTGCACCAAGATGGAAAACTCTAGTGCAATTCAACCGAACTAAATAAGGCAAGTGTCAAAACACCCTAAGATCATGGTTTCCATCAGTATATTAGGAATGTTTTAAGTGTAAAATCAGTATCTAGACCAGAGGTGGGCAAACTGCGGCCCGCGGGCCATATGCGGCCCGCTGAACACTTTCATCCGGCCCGCGAGGGAGTTTTTAAAATGCTGCTTCTGAGTAATGGTTTGGTTTCAGAACTAGTAAATTTATGATGTAATACAAGCGAACGCCATTTGATGGCAGTATTGCACGCGGTACAGTTAGCGCAACCAGTAGAATTAGAACACACTCTCGGATATTAAAATGCACTTTCACGCAAAATGCGCTTCTCTTTTTTTTTGTGAGAGCGCTTCTTAAACTGAACAGCTCATCATCGATGACGTAAGCATGCTCAGGCCCGAATGTAATGTGAGTGCGGGTCGTCGAGGGAGACAGGAGGGGAAACAAGCATGCTTCAGCCCGGTTCAAGGCAACTGTACATAGTGTGAGTACGGCCTCAGATTCTTCTTCCGTTTTATCTCATAGTTTTATGATTGATATGAGCATATTAATACATGCTCAAATGAGATTGTTGTGAATTTGACTCAAATTGTATAATAATTGCTGGTTAAATGTGTTTTTTGTCATAGAATTTATTTTCCATGCATACATCCACTTTAAAAAGTTCTTTTATAAAAGATTTGTGGTTTCATCAAATTTTATGATGATTGATCTGTATATTCTAAAAGCAGTGCAAAGTAGATTAATGTACATTTGACTGAATAGTACACTTTAAGAATTATTTTTAATGTGTTAATACAAGATTTTTTTCTATCAGACAATATCTTTTCTATTCTCCACTGTAAAAATTATTACGTTGTTATTATTATTGACAGTATTATTATACTTTATTCTTTTATGATGATTAATAAGTAAATATAAATAGCAGTGCAAATTAATTTGACTTGTAAATTTGACTCAATTATAACTATTAAAATAATCTGTTTTGTATTAATGTGACATGATTCTGTCCGATATTACATATTATTCCATGCGTACTGCCACTATAAATAAAAGTTATTTTTTGAAGGATTTGACATGTGGCCCTTCACTTGGTTTGCAAAACTTGATGTGGCCCTCGGGTCTAAAAAGTTTGCCCACCACTGATCTAGACTGAATGACAATATTGCAGTTTAGCATATCATTTCATATTTTAAGTTATTAATTCACATATGTTGCTTGCACTGAATGTTTTCTTTGCAAATGAAAGTGTACTATATGAAGACACTAAAATAAGATCTTTCATCTTTGATCCAAGTATATATATATATATATATATATATATATATATATATATATATATATATATATATATATATATATATATATATAAATTTTTTTCAACATTTTAATTCTTAATGATGTGACTTTTGAACAATAGGAAAATAGGTTGCACAAGTGACATCAACACCAACGGCCAAACTTAACATTTACAGAGGTTTTTCTTGACCCTTTTTTTCATACAATTGACAAGATATCTTGTCAATTAAAAAACATGCTTCCTAGAAACTGAGTTTTTATGGCAATCTATGTTCTAGGTGTACATACGTATACATTGGAAATTTTGAAAGTACTTTTTTTTTTGTCAAAAATGTTGTGTTCACCTTTTTAATAATTTTTTTTTATAAAACACTGACCTAATAGTGTGGGGGAAAATACAATCAATCAATCACTTTTTATGTTTCTTATATTTACTTTTCATAAAGATTTCATTTTAATTAAAACATTTAATTGATGCATCTAACAAAAATACTGAAATAGAAAAAATACTAAAGTACTCGCCTGCTGATGCTGGGTAACTGTGTGTTATTGGTTTCAACGCTCGGCCAGGCAACAGGGATTGTTGGAACATCATTAGCATTGAGCCAAGCTGATGTTCCCTCTGTGGCATACAGCTAAATACAGAAACAGATTCATTTTTTAATAATGCAGCACATAATTCAGCAAAGAAAGCGTGTCAAGACATGACAATTAAACCCAAATGCGTATGGAAACGACTCACCTTAAAGCCCTCCTCATGAAGCTGATGAGCAGTGGACAGAAAGTTGGGCCTGAATGAATGCTAAAAACAAAACCACAAAATACAAATGAGAAAGCAAGTAAAACAAATTGCCAAGGTAAAAGGTCAGGTGATTTGTGTGGATGGACATCAAACAGGAATCTATTTTTAGAAGTCTTGCATCGCTCAAGATATGCTTTCACCCTTATTTCATGAAACTTGCTGAAATAAAATACTGTACCATATGTACATGTAATACAGTGATTCAGTGCATTTTTGATTTAATAAATTAACCCTGTGAATGTGTGCGAATCTGCTTATTTTACTTGTATGGGACTGTTATATGATTATGTATAGGCTCAGGGACATTTACATTATTGAATTAAACCAAAACTAGAACCATAAAACTAAGACCATTTTTGTCGCTTAAAATGTCATGTTTTTCTCTGGGAGTAATATTTCAAAAGGAGATGTTGACATGAAATGGAACCAGAATTTGGTTAAAAACACAAACAATACAAACATAAAAATATAACAAAACCTAAAAAATTTGTTATGTGTGCATAACAAACAATGTAATGACACCAGGAGAAAGTACTGAACTACTGAAATGTATTTAGTACTTTATATAAAAAAAACTTTTTTTTTGATGGCAGCTTAAAAAAAGCCTCTTAAATTGAGAATGAAGTCACATGAATTGCTCAGGTGTGATATTTATTTCACTGACTTTAACAGAGTGTAAAAATCTTGATGATTCTGTGGGTCTCGTTTATTAAATCTGATCTTTATTTTGTATTTTCAATTGGATTCAAGTCAGGTGATTGGCTGGGCCAATCTACAGCTTGATTTTCTTTCTCTGAAAGCATTTGAGAGTTTCCTTGGCTGTGTTTTGGATCATTGTCTTACTGAAATGTCCACCCTGGTTTCATCTTCATCATCCTGATAATGTCGATGTTGGACTGAAGCAGCCAATATTAATTTACAATGATGAAGGGCAGAGGGTTGCTGAAGAACAACTGAGAGATATCAGCTGCTGTCTTGGCTTTCACTGCCTTTCTACAGCTCCCTTTATGAAATTCATCATTTCATTTTATTACACATAACTTAATTTGTAAACTAATTAGGTTTGTTTTGCATATATGGATTGCTTTTGGTAGTTACCAACATCTAGTGAAAATTTCAAGTCAACAGCACCTTTAGAAATATGTTTTTTGAGAAAAATGATGACGTGTTCAATACTTATTTTCCCTGCTGTATATTATGCTTGCAAAAAAATAAAAATAATAAAAAAATAAAAATGAGAAAGCAGAAAAAAAACATAGCTAGAAATGAAAGATCAAAGCCAAAAGGTCAGTCGGTTTGTGTGGACGGACACGGAGCTGGAGACTATTTCTAGAAGAAAAGTCTTCCTTAAGCACTTCCAGATCAATAACACAGCTCTGTGTTCACGGAGACTTAACCACGGGCTGGTAATCAGGCTTTAAAAAGCATGTCAGATCTGCAGTCCCCAGGTACAGCCATCAGGCAGGTAGCATCTACAAAAACCTGGCTTTTGTTTCGAATGGGAATTTCATGCTTGCATTTGTACCCGAGACTCCATTAGAACACAATGCTGTCTGAGCATCGTCAATGACCCTGACAAGATGTTTGATTTCCACGCCGAGAGTGGCCATGAATCGTAAACATCTGAGAGAGCACAGGAGGAAATGAAAGAGGGCATGTTGACGATGATATTACAGCAAACCATAAAACAAAGCCTCTGAATTCCAGTGTCATTGTCAAGGCTTCAAATTATGTGTGAACATCACACAGTTACACCCAAAGAAGATAAACCACAAAAACATTGTACCTATGGAAAACTGAGAGGAGCTTTATCCTTTTAGAAATGTAAAACTTTCTGTTTTAAAAAATGTGTGCTCTGTTTATACAGTGGGGGGAAAAAAAGTATTGAACACGTCATTATTTTTCTCAGAAAACATATTTGTAAAGGTGCTGTTGACTTGAAATTTTCACCCAATGTTGGTAACAACCAAAGAAATCCAAATATGCAAAGAAAACAAAACTAATTGGTTTAAAAATTAAGTTATGTGTGAGAAAATTAAATGACAAAGGGAAAAGGTATTGAACACAAAGAAAGAGAGGTGTAAACAGGCAGTGAAAGCCCAGAGAGCAGCTGAAATCTCTAAGCAGTTATTCAGCAATCCTCTGCCCTTCGCAGGGGCGGATTTAACCAATATGCAAGGTAAGTGGCCGTTTAGGGCCCCAGGAAATCTGAGGGCCCCTAAATAAATACCTAGAAGTATAAATGATACCTATAAATTATATATAACATTGTTTTCTATCATATTTTGTACGGTAATGTTCTAAAAAGTTTAACTTGAATGCAATTATTACATCTGTGCAAATGTGTCCTCCACCTTCAATCATGGACCAGTCCAGCACTTTTAAGAAACTGTTCATTTATTATTTTTAGTTGTGAATTCATTTTAAGAAAACAAATAGTTTCAAATGTTTTACGTGGTGCTTTACATGTTGTTTTTATTTTGCATTAAGATAAAATGTAGAAAAGGAGATTGAATGATATAAGAATTTATTTATTTTTTTTAATAAATATTAAAGTACAAAAGGTGCATTTTAGAACTTTTGGGGCCTCGTGGCTGGAATTGCTTGGCCCAAAAATCACTGAAACGCTCCTGGCCCTTCCTCCTTGCAAAATAATGTTAGCTGCTTCAGTCCAACATCAACATTATCAGGATGATGAAGATGAAACCAGAGTGGACATTTCAGCAAGACAATGATCCAAAACACAGCCAATGAAACTATCAAAAAGGTTTCAGAGAAAGAAAATCAAGCTGTAGAATGGCCCAGAATGGTAGAATATCCTGATAATGTCGATAACTTGAATCTAATAGAAAATACAAAATCAAGATCAGATTTGAAAGATGAGACCCACAGAAACATCAAGATTTTTTTAGGCTACATTTACACTGCATGGCCCATGTATGTGTAAGCAGGAAAAATCACATGGATTCTGATTTACTCAAATAAGATTCAGGCCTTGTTCATATGTGGAAACTCATCCGATATTAACCGGATCCGTGCCTGCAGTGTAAGCAGGTAGATCGGATTTTCACCTGTCAATGTGAGTTGCGCATCACTAAAAATCATAGCGAATGGCATCAACTCTGACACTTTCATTTCGAAACAGACTTCAGCAGAGTCCCAAACCTTAAATCTCATATACGAGGACTAAAAAAGCTTTTATATTGTCATATAGCACAAGTATTCAAGCATGTTAACGAGAGAGAAAGGGCAACATCCACCACGTAAACAATATAAACTAATATAAAACTGTTGCATACATCACGTGCATAAATCACACCATGGTCATTACATTATGATGCCTACTGCTTTATAAAAGCCTAGATTAAAAGAAGATGGCCAAATGAGAACTTTTCTGTCATAAACCAACAAAGAAATAAACAAATTCTGTCTGTAAATCAACTTGTCAAAAAGAATTCAAAAGAAAACGAAACCCTGCGAACAGATTAAATACAGGAACAGAGAAAAGGGCACTCCTTTTTTTATTTTTATCAGCCCGCTCTTTTTTTTCCTGGTCATTGAGTCTTTATGCATGTTGTCTTACTCTAAGCTGTATAGGCTCGAAAGCCTACTACCAATTAAGCATATTAGATGTAGTGCATCTCTGTAATGAGAAGGGGTTTGGTCTAATGACATCAACACCCTATATCAGGTGTGCATAATAATTAGGCAACTTCCTTTCCTTTGGCAAAATGGGTCAAAAGAAGGACTTGACAGGCTCCGAAAAGTCAAAAATAGTGAGATATCTTGCAGAGGGATGCAGCACTCTTAAAATTGCCAAGCTTCTGAAGCGTGATCATCCAACAATCAAGCGTTTAATTCAAAATAGTCAACAGGGTCGCAAGAAGCGTGTGGAAAAACCAAGGCGCAAAATAAACTGCCCATGAACTGAGAAAAGTCAATGCCACTTGCCACCAGTTTTGCCATATTTCAGAGCTGCAACATCACTCAAGTGCCCAAAATCACAAGGTGTGCAATACTCAGAGACATGGTAAAGGTAAGAAAGGCTGAAAAACGACCACCACTGAACAAGACACACACGCTGAAACGTCAAGACTGGGCCAAGAAATATCCCAAGACAGATTTTTCTAAGGTTTTATGGACTGATGAAATGAGAGTGAGTCTTGATGGGCAGTGGCTGGATCGGTAAAGGGCAGAGAGCTCCAGTCGGACTCAGACGCCAGCAAGGTGGAGTACTGGTTTGGGCTTGTATCATCAAAGATGAGCTTGTGGGGCCTTTTCGGGTTGAGGATGGAGTCAAGCTCAACTCCCAGTCCTACTGCCAGTTTTTGGAAGACACCTTCAAGCCGTGGTACAGGAAGAAGTCTGCATCCTTCAAGAAAAACATGATTTTCATGCACGACAATGCTCCATCACACGCGTCCAAGTAGTCCACAGCGTGGCTGGCAAGAAAGGGTCTAAAAGAAGAAAAACAATTGACATGGCGTCCTTGTTCACCTGATCTGAACCCCATAGAGAACCTGTGGTCCATCATCAAATGTGAGATTTACAAGGAGGGAAAACAGTACACCTCTCTGAACAGTGTCTGGGAGGCTGTGGTTGCTGCTGCACGCAATTTTGATGGTGAACAGATCAAAACACTGACAGAATCCATGGATGGCAGGCTTTTGAGTGTCATTGCAAAGAAAGGTGGCTATATTGGTCACTGATTTGTTTTTGTTTTGTTTTTGAATGTCAGAAATGTATATTTGTGAATGTTGAGATGTTATATTGGTTTCACTGGTGAAAATAAATGATTGAAATGGGTATATATTTGTTTTTTGTTAAGTTGCCTAATAATTATGCACAGTAATAGTCACCTGCACACACAGATATTCTCCTAACATAGCTAAAAGTAAAAACAAACTAAAAACTACTTCCAAAAATATTCAGCTTTGAAATTAATGAGTTTTTTGGGTTCATTGAGAACATGGTTGTTGTTCAATAATAAAATGAATCCTCAAAAATACAACTGGTCTAATAATTCTGCACTCCCTTTACATGTGACTTCATTCTCCATTTGAGAGGCACCTTTAAGCTGCCATCACCAAAAAAAGCCTTTCATATGAAATATTAAATACATTTCAGTAGTTCAGTACTTTCTCCTCGAGTTGTTTCATTGTTATTACACACAACCCATTTTTTCAGATTTTTTTTTTTTTTGCTTTGTTTTATTTTTATGTTTGTATTGTTTAGGTTTTTAACCAAAATCTGGTTCAATTCTATGTTAACAGCTCCTTTAGAAATATTATTCCCTGGAAAAAAACATGACATGTTCAATACGTTTTTACCCACTATATATTTCACTCAAAAAAAAATATTTTTGCTGCTTGTTCTAACTATTTATTTAAATTGAGCTGAAACAACACAATTTTTTAGTTTTTTTTTTAGGACAGTTTAATTGTTTTATATTCAATCAACTTAAAATTGCTAAAAACATGTAAATTTTATTGAACCCAGCATTTTTTTACAGTGTTTGATGAAACAGTAATTACACCATTGTGGCAATTAATTTATCTTGAGCAGTCACAAATTATTCATGCATTAAAACTAAAAAGTAAAACTAAATTGGCAAATAAATGATAAACATTTAACAGAATTAAAAATGATAACAAAACAAGAAAATATTGAATAATAATAAATTGAAATAAATAACAAAATAAATACATTTATTCATTTTTCTTCAGCTTAGTTCCTTATTTTTCAGGGGGTCACCACAGCGGAATGAACCACCAACTATTCCAGCATATGTTTTACGCAGTCCAGTTACGCAGTTACACCCTTCCAGCCGCCAATACCCAAACTGTCATATTCACACACACACTCATACACTGACCAATTTTGTTGTACCCAATTTACTTATAGCGCATGTCTTTGGACTGTCCGGAAAACCAGAGCATCCAAAGGAAACCCAGGCAAACACTAGGAGAACATGCAAACTCCACACAGAAATGTCAACTAGGACTCAAACCAGCAACATTCTTGCTGTGAGGCGACAGTGCTAACCCTGAGCCACCATAAAATAAATATATTGAAACAATAAATGAATACAAAAATGATTTAAAACATTAGAAAGTAGCATAGTTTCTCTATGATAGCACTTGTTCTGCAACTAATTTCTTCTTTTGCCATTCATTTATATAGAATAATCAATACTAGAGCTGCTTATGTGGCTTGGCATTTAATGAGGAAATAGCTTGGATCAGCTCCAAGCAGAACTGTGAATACAGACATTATATGCATTATAAGCTGACTGTGATCATTTAGGCCTGTCGAGAATGATTAATCGCCTGATCATGGTTATTTGATCTAGCTGCAGTTATTTGAGATAACCACAGTAATTGTGCAGTTTAAATTTCAATCACACTTTTCCACCCAAGTAAGAGAAATGTAAGGACTTCAAGGCATGCTATCAAATATGCAATACGCTTTTGGCTTGGTATAGAAGCAGGGGTTTCGTAATATGGCAGGGAGCATAGATGCTGTTACCTTCCATTCTATAAAAAAGGCAGACAGAACTTTCTAAATTAATAAAATACTAAGTATATAAACTGATAGAAAAGTACTTAGTTTCAAACATCTTATATGAATGTGGGTTTACCCCTCATAACGCGTTCAGTAAATTGAATAAAGATGTTTAAAAGTGTATCGTTTTATGTACACTACCTGACAAAAGTCTTATCAATCCCAGTTATAAGAGCAAAAAATAATAATAACTTCACTTCTAGTTAATCATGTGGAAAGATTTTCCCATGAATCATCTGTTGAACTGCATCCCAATCATCGCAAATACTGCAGAAGACCTATTGGAACCGGCATGAACCCAAGATTCTCTAAGAAATCAGTCAAGTTTGGTGAAGGAAAAATCATGGTTTGGGGTTACATTCAGTATGGAGGCGTGCGAGAGATCTCCAGAATGGATGGCAACATCAACAGCCTGAGGTATAAAGACATTTGTTACATTACAAACCACAGGAGAGGGCAGATTTTTCAGCAGGATAGCACTCATTATCATACTTCAGCCTCCACATCAAATTTCCTGAAAGCAAAGAAGGTCAAGGTGCTCCAGGATTGGCCAGCCCAGTCACCAGACATGAACATTATTGAGCATGTCTGGGGTAAGATGAAGGAGGAGGCATTGAAGATGAATCCAAAGAATCTTGATGAACTAGGAGTTCTGCAAGAATGCTTTATTTGCCATTACAGATGACTTTATTAATAAGCTATTTGAGTCATTGCAGAGATTTATGGATGCAGTCCTTCAAGCTCATGGGAGTCATACACAATATTAATCATATATTATTTTAGTAAAATAAGCGTAATGTAGAGGCCTTTGCCTTTCCTATAAGCCACTTCTGATACCAAATGATCAACTAGAAGTCAAGTTATTATTTTTTGTTGTTCCTAAAACTTGGATAGGCGACAAGACTTTTATCAGGTAGTGCATACATTGTTTTCAGACTTTTTACATTTTGGCCTCTGGTTAGTATAGTAAAGTATAATTTCCTCTTTTCCTCACCAACTTTGCAACTGAATTTAGTTGATTAATATGTTTCTGATGACAGTTTCCAACATTACATTTGATCTAATAAATGTGCACTAAATATTTTCAAGAAATGTTTCCTTCAAAATATTATAAGGTTTTAAACTTTTATTATCATATGAGAAAATTACAGCCAGAAATGTTCCTGTTCTACTCAGTAAATCAGAGAGGATGTAATGCAGACAGTCTCTTAAATATTCAACCCTGAAGGAAAGAAAAGAAAAAAAGTTTCCTCTTACTTGTATCCCAATGAGAATCCCCTTCTGGGGAAGCTTGAATCCTGTAGAGAGCATGGCCTTCAGGAAGGCAGAGTAGATGTTCGGTCCAAAGCAAGCCACCTGCAGAGAGCAAAAGAAAGCGTTGAGAAAAAAAAAAAACAGGAGCAAGGAAGAAATATCTTGATCCTTACCATCACAAGCAAATATTCATTGCAGCATGCAGAAACTCCAGGATAAATTATTCATTCATCTCCATTAGCGCAATATTCAAAGCCAAGGTGAAATAAATCAGACATATTAAAGATGTTTCTGAATGAAGGTAGACTGGTGCGATATTACAATTATGAAAAAAAGGACAGAATGGGGCCATCATAAAATCTGGGATGGAGATATTGTACTTTTTGCTCTAAAGCTAAAAAAAATAAGAAACGCTCCTCCTGCTTCATTGTCTGGTTTCTATGGTTTTCCCGTTGCCAAGGAGAGCAGGTAACAGAAAAATACTCCATGCTGAATTTGCAGCAAGGACACAAAAACTACATGTACAAGGAACTAATAGGACTACAACCGGTGAGCATTTATTCCCTGATGCTGAAGCCGCTTCCTGGTAAACTGATAACAACATAAGCTGGAGACTATTGTGATGGATAAAATGGCCAATCAATGTGTCTGAATCAGCTCTATACTGTACCTCTCCAGTAGAGGCCATCTCGCAGCGCAGGACAGGGTCTGCTTCTCTCAGCCGAGGCCAGGAAAACATTGGAGCCTAGCAGTGAATAGAAACACAAAGCCTTTTAAAATGGATTTTAAATCCATAAATATACGTTTTTTATGTTTGATTAATCTGCATTTAAAACATGAATTAAATAAACATTTATAAAATTGTCTATTTGTTAATACATTTAAAAATTATTTTTAAATGCATTTATTTATTGCTTTATTAAATGCCATTTAAAAACACAATTTAAATAGACAAATACATAGACATATTTAAATGTGTTTATTTAAATTGTGATTTATTTATACACATTTTAATGATTCAATTATTAAACTGATAATTTGATTCTTCATTTTATTTCTAACCAACACTCCTGGTCCTCCATAGCATACACACTGCTATTAAAAGCTAGAAATTATTTATGAATTAAGTCTCTTATTCTCAAAACAAAACAAACTAATAACTTTGAATATTTTTTTCAATATAAAATGAATCTACTTTGTATTATATATATATATATATATATATATATATATATATATATATATATATATATATATATATATATATATATATATATATATAAATAATTGTAATTTGTTCCCTGCACTTCTAAAACTTAACTTTCCATAGCACCATTTTTTATTTTATTTATTTATTTTTTAGAATTTTTATTTTTTTTTTTACTAATAACTGATTATTAAATAAATCTTTTATTAATAAAGAACAGCATTTATTTGAAACAGAACCATTTGTACCATTAAAAATGCATTTACTATCACTTTTTTAATGCATCCTTGCTGAATAAGTGCTGAAAAAATGTGTTTTATGGAAAAAAAAAATAAGCCACAAACATAAGACAAAAAGTATGTGCGTATAAATCTATCAGGCAGAAAAAACATACAAGAAAACAAAGTTGGCACACCATAGCTCTAATAAATGTTATATATATATGTATGTATGTATATATGTATATATATAATTTTTTATTTATTTATTTATTTTTTTGGGACGCGTATTTTACATACATTTGGACGCATATTTTTGGGTTACAACTAAAACGCCACGAAGAAGCGAGATCAACCATCGGTGGCAGACTATGGAGATATGACTGAGGCCTCTCTTGTGCGCTCTCTGTGTCACTTGCACTCACTCTCTCTGCTTTTGCTTGCCCCAAATTGACACAGGTAATAAAAATTCAATTTCAGTCATGTTCATGTCGTGAAACGCTATCAAAATGTCCACTGTGTATTATATTAGACTTCTGTTTTTAACAGCGATTTTAACACTTTTAATACAGGAAGTCCTCGGCTGTGCATAGGCTATTATTAATCAGAAAATGAGTGTACATAGTTTTACGTTAGAAAACGCAGTCTTGAATTTACAAACAGTCGGCAAGTACCAGAGAACAGATGTAACACATTGATCAAATTTATTTTCTGTCACGCTCATGTAAAAGTAATATTCAATTCGTTTATTTTTGCCTTCTGTTTTTGTTTTCAGTCTTGACATAAAGCATGAGTCTTCAAACATGATTTTTTTACAACACGTTTTTAAACATAATAGTTTAACTAGTTTCTAATAACTACTTTTTTGTCTTCCATGGTGACAGTCAGTGCATAATATTTTACTAGTTATTTTGCAAGATAGTTGTATTCAGATTAAAGTGTAATTTATAGACTTAACTATGTTAACTAGGAAAGTTAGATTAGTCAAGTTATTGTATAACTGGTTGTTGTGTAGACAATCAAAAAATATCAATATTTCTTAAGGAGGCTAATAATACTGACTTCAAAATTGTTTTTTTTTAATTAAAAACTGCTTTTATTCAAGACAAACTATAAGAAATAAAACTTATTATGACTCCCGCAGAATTATTTTAGTTTTATAGGAAATACTGCGAACATTTCCTTGGTTTGTTAAAGATGACTTGGGAAACATTCTTTTAAATTAATGGGAGGGCTTCAACTGTATCTGTTAAAGTTTACAGATGTTAAAATATGCCTTGATGTACTTTAATGTTAAAAATGGGTTATCTTACTACCATACAAAGTTATTTGTCAAATAAATTAACATGGAAAATTATGAAAAAAATTACTTCATAATTGTTTAAGTAGTTTGTGACGTTTGTTAAAGTGTGCCCCCTAAAAGTACAAGTGGCCCCTGCCTGGTCTAGAACTGCCTCTGATTAGGAGACATACGAATCCATTTATTTAGAAAAAAAACCATCTGATAGAAATGCCGTTTCTTCCTTTACATTTATCTGTGAAGTATTATTTCTCAATGTTTACCACAAATCCTGGGAATAAGAGAGCAAGAAAATGTATACAAGCCTAATGAAAGTCTAATGTGTCCATTTTTAATATAAGGTTAATGGTTGCAGGAGCATTTGACAGGTTAGGGTGACTCTCACCAATAAAAGGAAAACTTCTCATGTGAGAAAACAAGAAACCTGCTACACCACTGCCACCCACAGGCCAAAACATGAGCAGGAGGAAACACAAACTCACAACATGCAGTGATTTAAACCAAATGAATCACGCTGTTATACGTTCATAATTTGGGGAACACAAAACAAGATATTTTGAATAATGTTAGAGACCTAAACCACTGCCTATAAATGTCAGTGGCTACTGATTTTCATTCCTCAAAATATCTTCCTTCACACAGGTTTGGAACCACCTGGGGGTGAGTAAATGGTGAGAATATATCATTTTGGGTGACTATTCCATTAAAGGAGGTCTCCAGTTTTTTTTTTTTTTTTTCCTTTGGAAATAGGCTCATTTTACAAGTCACCTAGAGTCATCTAGAGTTTTACCATTTATGAATCCACTCAGCTGATCAGCAGGTCTGTCGTGAGCACTTTTAGCTTAGCATAAATCATTGAATCAGATTGGACCATTAGCTACTCGCTCAACTTTTTTTTTTTCAAGAAGAATTAGACAATCTTCCAACTTAAAGCTTCTGTTATTTAGTGACTTCATTCATTAATTTTTTTTCGGCTTAGTCCTTTTATTAATCTGGGGTCGCCACAGCGGAATGAACTGCCAACTTATCCAGCTGCAACCCATCACTGGGATCCAGTGACTTGTAAATTATTATTATTTTAAGTGGTGTGTTCCTTTAAACCAGGGGTGTCCAAACTCTGTCCTGGAGGGCTGTTGTCCTGCATAGTTAAGCTCCATCTTCCTACAACACACCTGCCTGGAAGTTTCTAGTATAGCTAGAAAGAGCTTGATTAGCTGGTTCAGGTGTGCTTAATTGGGGTTGGAACTAAAATATGCAGGACACCAGCCCTCCAGGACCAAGTTTGGACACCCCTGCTTTAAGCAAACCTCATTTGTAAAGCGAAATCTTTTCTGTTTTCGGTTGTACTGAGTATTAGCATACAAAACATGTTTCGGACTGGACCAACAGGGGAGCGGATTGACTTCCATTCAAGCAGTTTTCGAGTGACGCTATGAGCTGATTGCCCTGTGAGAAGTGACGTCCTTATCCCTCCAATTAAAGGCAGACAGCTCCCATTACCAGCACAAGGGACACAGGACGCAGATTAGCACACCACCTCGGCCTCTGATGCAGGAACTCATCCTTGAAGCCATCTAATCAGCCCTGGATAAGCCAGCCTCACTTACGCATGTAAATGCGAGAGGAGGCCGCACCGGTGGGAATAAACACAAGCAGCTTTGATTCTCTGTGTTATTGATGCATTGTTGGCTGTTAATGTGGCAGAAATCCCAGCGTGCACCTCTGCCAGGCTGAACCGTGGAGGTGAAGGACACTACTAGTTCTACTACTACTACTATTCCACACCGGGCATGGTTCCACAGAGAGTTCATCATCACAGCAAATGTATTATTTACCACTGAACCCCCCGCCCCCCCCCACCCTCCAAGGATCCAGACTACCCTGCGAGGAGAATCACAGAGCAAGTAGAAAAGAGTGGTCTTCCCTATTACCAATTTATAGAGCTTCCTTTAAAGGCCAGCGGTTGGCATGGAAACCAGGCCTTCCAGATCCCGATGGGTCGCTGAATACATTACACGAGGAAATTGCAAATATTGTACACTGACAAGTGTATCACATAACACCAGTGAGAAAAATCAGTATTAGCTTTTTTTTTTTTTTTTTGAGTTCATCTCAGCGGACGTGTTTCCCAAAAAACTCTGGTTAATGCGAGAAGCAGAGGTTCTCAAACAAGGATAATGAGCACTTTCATGAAGCACAAAGGCAAAGTGTGTCCATGCACTTTGAACAACTCTTACACGCCGACCTTCATCTGAGGAAAGCAGTAAAGACTTCACATTGGGGACTTGTTAGGCAAGGCAGAGCCGTATTTCTGAGATGAAGCCCAGCTTGACAAAAGAGGAGGAAACATGAAACATGACAATTCATCAGTGTGGACTCATATTTTCGCCCACAGAGCTTCTGCTCACTTGATACTTTACATTCTCTTTAAACCCTAGAGATGGTTGTGCATGAAAATCCCAGAAGATCAATAGTTTCTGAAATGCTCAGAGCAGTTCGTCTGGCACCAACTACCATGGCATCTTCAAAGGCACTTAAATTATCCTTTTTTCCCCCCCATTTTGATGCTCAGTTTGAACTTGATCATCTTGACCATTGGTGCATTCAAGTTATGTCAGAAAAGATTGTATTTATGAGTTTAAAGCATATAAACGCTCCACAAAAAAATAATTTTTGTTGAGTGCAACTTAAATTATCTGACCTATTTTTTTGTCATTTACTATATAACTATTTAATATGCAACTACAAAATGTTACTTTTTTGTGTGGTTCCAATAGAATATGTAACAGTTTAGCTTCATTGATAGAGTTGGGTACCAAAACCTGGTGCCATACCTATGTAATGTATGCACCAGACCAAATCAGCATATGAATTTCGGTGCCACTAGTTCTGCGACAAGGACATAAGAAGCATCAAGGGGTACATCAAAAGCACACATAGATACGTGTTATGTCACACCATCTCTAAACATTCATTCATTCATTTTCTTTTCGACTTCTTTTTCTTCCCTTTAATCTGGGGTCGCCACAGCAGAATGAACCGCCGACTTATCCAGCATATGTTTGTATAACATCTCTAAACATTTATTTCTAAACAACTTTGAGGGATACGGACACGGTCGACGATGTTAGGCGTTTGTTCTTGTTGTGATCTGCCACTTTCACTGAGTATGTTTACATGTACAGCAATACTTCGATTTTAATATGTCTAAGACAATACTCTGATTATGAGCCTACCATGTAAACAGCAATTTTTAATTACTTTAAAAAACCACAGACACCTGCGTCACAAAATACGAAGGTTTTTTCTTTCCATTCGGCTTGCGGTATCAAATTCTATTAAAACAACACTCTTCCACCAGTCCTTACTTCATGTTCTCGTCTAATACCTCAGTTTGTCACAGAGCATGAACAATATGTTGCTGAATGAAAGTGAAAGTGCTAAATTGCAGTTAAAGTCGAAAAATTATCAAATGAAACACCAGAAATAACATGAAATAACATTTTCCTCCAGAGGAAAAGTGGATAGCATGGTGACGCAATGACCTTACTCAATCTATGTGCTATAACATGTAAAATGGGATCATGAATGGAACATTTAAAAAGCAACTCGTGTAAACACCTTAATCATATAATTTTTTTATTCAGTTTAAGTCAAATAATTAGACTACTACTGTCCATGTAAACGTAGTCACAAGGCCAAACCCTAGAAAAAAAGGTGTTCCCTGATTTTGATGACAGCCTTTCCACAGGTTAGTAGAAAGCTAATGTTAATTGCAATTCTTGCTAACAAACAAATGATCAAAATATATATATATATATATATATATATATATATATATATATATATATATATATATATATATATATATATATATATATATGCAATTCAATTCAAATATATAAAATATGAATTCATGTATACTTATATTTCTTGTCAGCAAAAGTTTTTCTAGAGTCAACCACCATAATTTTGTGGCTCAAAAGTATCGGTTCAAGCATCTTTTTTGCACCGGTACCGTTTAAAAAGTATCGATTTAGCACCGGTATTGAAATAACCCCAAACGATACCCAACCCTATTCATTACATATATAAAGAAAGCAAAAACACACAGATTTGAACATTTAAGGCTTGCACACCAGGTAGTAACTTAGTCATAAGAACTAACCACTAGGCTCCGTTACCATAGAACTTATTTCACGATCATGTGGCATGCATTCACCCAATCACTTGTGTCACTGTAGTTCTTATTTTGCTGGATTAGACTCTACTTTGACTTTAGTTCCCCCTGTTAGCATAGCTAAAAATAAACATTCCCAGTACCTTATGTGCAAACATGACAAAAAATGGGAACATCTACCAATAGTCTTAGAAATGGTGTGCTGCAAAAGCACCTATCGTTTACTGAATGTATGTATCGAAATTGCATGTATTGATTGTACTGTACTGACATAGAAATTGCAACCTTCCATAGAGGGCTTGAACTCATTATTCACATACCCAATTGCATTCAGTTGCTGCAATGTGATTGGGTGATTAATATGAGAAGCTGAAAAGGTGGTGAGCAGTGTTGTGGGTAATGCATTACAAGTAACCCGAGTTACGTAATAATATTACTTTTCTAGGTAACGAGTAAAGTAACGTATTACTTTAAAAAAATAAGTAATAATATTTGAGCTACAGTTTTGAAAATGTAATGCAATTTACTTTTTAATTTAATTAATTAGCCTTCAAAAAAATGAATTGCTGAATTAAAAGTAGTCACAATAAATCACGCAGTCAATGAGAGAATGTGTTCATTATTTGTCTATTTCTTGAGTACTCCCATTTGTATTGTTTTACCTGATGAAGACATTGTCTGTCGAAACGATGTGAGTGATATTAAAGACTTTTGAGAGCTAAAGTGGCAGTGTGTCGATTTTCTTTTGATTTTTTTTTGCTTAATCTGAGTAAAGTCATAATCGAACTAAACAGAAATTGAATTAAGACATGTGAAGTATGCCAATTTTAGTCACATTATAGAAGTGCAGTACAGACATGTAAACACCGCAATCTCAACTATTACCATCGTGTAGGATTTTCGCCGCATTTTGCGCCAGGATAGTCTATACACACACGGCTGTGTGACACTATTCTCTGCACCTACCAAGTCAGTGAAGGACCACAGACACCTGCATCACTAAATGCGGAGGTTTTTTTTGCCCATATGGCGTGCGGTATCAAATTCCAGCAGTTCATACTTGCATCCTATATCTCGTTTGTCACGGAGGGCATGCATGAAATGTTCCTGAATGAAAGTGAAAGTGCCAAACTGTAGTTAAAGTCGACAAATTAAAAATGAAACACCCGAAATTACATGAAACTCCGGAGAAAATGTAGATAGCCTGGTGACGCAACAACGTTAATTAAATGATGTGCATGTAACGGGATCACGAAAGGAACATTCAAAAAGCAGCTCATATAAACACCTTAATTATATTATTATCTTATTCAGATTAAAGCAAATAGTTTGATGATTACTGATGTCCATGTAAACATAGTCACTGTGATTTAAATTTCCTAAATAAGTATTATTCCTTATCGATATTGATAACAGTTGTGCTACTTACTTTTTTTGTCTCAGTACTTTGATGAATACAAACTTGCAAAAGAATTGCATTTATTTGAAACCGAAATCTGTTATAACGTTAATTTTTGTATTATTCAAGACATTACCTTCCTCTGGGAAACTAAAGAAAGAGATCACGAAGATGCATTTGAAGAAGAGAGAGTGAATGAATCTTTAATCTTGCGAGAGAGTGTAAATCCCCTATACGTTTCCCTTCAACGGAAACATCCAGTTGGCTGTTTAAAATTCTCCTCAGCACTAAATGAGGTATTTAAAACTTTGAGATTGGCAGGAGACAGGGATTATTCCCTTGTGATTGGCTCCTCTTTTGCGGCTATTGCACTGAAACTCCTTGATCATTTCACAGGAAATGACTTTGGGAGAATAGAGACACCATTCAGGCGGCAAGTGTCTTAGACTCACATAACAACTCTGACTCCTGAACCTGTGATTCAAACCAGCTCTAACACTCCAGTAATTTAATTGTACAATCAATCACTTTAAAAGCCTATTAACTGGCTCACTCAGGAAGGAGTAACTAGTTATTTGATAAGACAAATAAACCAAACAGGAGTACAAATTATCTACGGCAGTATAGTCTGCGAATGTGTTGAACATCTTATTCCATTTGGACAGATTGGAAATATTTGTATTTTCTTTTTGAAACAGAATGATATTGATATTTTGTTATAAAAAATTATTATTGCAACATTTTTTTTTACTAGAATCAAAAAAAAAATTATATTTATTAAGAATTAAATGCATGGAATTTAGCAAAAGAGTGAAAGGAAAGATTTTTATAACATAACAAAGGTTTCTATTTTAAGTAAATAATGTTCATTTGAACTATTCATCAATAAGTCCTTTTAAATATTGATTAGTTTAAAATATGAATTCTGAATAAAGCATGTGACACTGAAGATTGGAAAAATGCCTGCTAAAGAAAAAGAGCTTTCCATCTTAAGAATAAATGCGTTTTAGAATATATTTATAGCTAGTTTTCACATGACGTCATTGATGACGCGCAAAATTCTGATAGAGGGCAGGAAGTGGTTCTTCTACATAGGAATCGCTGTCAGAACTTCATAATATTTCTGTTTTGTGTTGTTTATAATTGTTTAAATCGGCAATAATAAGTAATGCCGAACAGCTTTTATAGACTTCCAAAAGTTTTAGCTCAAGAAACTGGCTGAAAAATGAAAGAAAAAGCGGCATGTCATATTTTTTCAATACATCCATATGTACAAACTTTTTTAGAACACGATAATTCATTTGACAGCACCAATAAAGATTATATACAGGCCTAGCTGTTATTATTGTGGAAAAGCTTTTCCGCCCTTACGAAAATAAATAAATAAATGAATAATAATGTAGACTATGCGTCCACACTTTTGTATGCTTTCATCTGATATTTCGTGATGTCTGGAAGATATCCACATGGGGAAAAACTATAGTAATTTATAATGTTTTTGGACCACATAGTAAAGTGTATAATATGTAAAACTCTTAGTTAATGAATGCTACAAAATACTGCAGCATAGTAAACTGATAAACTGTAATAAATACTGTAATGTTAGTGTAATTTGTGGTGCATTGTGATTATAGCATAGAAAACTGAAGCCAATTGAATAATTTTTGTTTATTACTACAGTTGTGTGGTACCACAACAAAAATATAATTACTACGACAGTTTAATTCAAGTAATTATCTATAGTATGCTTCCAAACACTATAGTATTTTTCATGTATTGTAATCATACAGTATGTACCGCATCGATGACATGCAAATATATTTTAGTTCAGTAGAAAACTCGGCCCTCTTCATGATATACGGATCATGCCCAACATATGTGCTTATTTTCTATTTATATCTCCTTTGAAATATGGTATAAAATAGCAAAAATACATCCAAGAACATGTTTTAATGTTAAATATAGACCAAGTCCTTGTTCCAGCAAATTGATTCTTTTTCTTTCTGTAACAATTGTGGCCAATCAGACGCATAATTATTCTGCTTTCATTCAACAAATAATACACCTCAACTTCTCCAGGAAAAGACTGGATGGTCAGTTGTAATCCAATTCCAAGAATGCCTATGCAAATCACCTCACTTTAGAACAAAGACTATAAAACATGCCTCGGGGAGTTAACTTCTTATTGGTCAACTCAGCTCCGGAGGGTGGGTACAAAACCATCCTTATAAAAGCTTGAGACTTAAGGCCACCACCCAGACCAGAGAAAGACTTGAACCCCGAACTAGAACCCCAGAGGACTCCAGGGAGCAGGCGGGGACCCAGACAAAATAGGTCAATCGCACTTAGACATCTCCGATACTTTTCTTTCTTTCTTTTCTGTCGAGCGTCTAGTTGTTTAGTGCGCCACAAAACCAGCAGTCAACACGACTAGCCATTTTGCCGCTTCAAAACTTGCAACGACAAACTCCACCCCACGCCAAGCCTCGCGAGGACAAAGAACTGACGACCAGCTAACCACGTGCTCAACAGAGGGAGTTCTTCACATCACACAAAGAAACGCAAGTAACACTTCCAGACTACCACTGAACTGGTGTAAATTAAATGTATCCCTAAAGAAACTATAGAAGGGTTAAACTGATTATTTTGGGTTCGCTTAGTTTGGTCTAACAAAATCAGAGGTTTTTCCATCATTGCACTCTCTCAAACTCTTATTTTTCTTTCTTTACACTTGTATGAATGTGTGTTTGTGTTAGTTTCTGTTAGATTAGTCAATAAAGTTTCATTTTGTATAATGAAAGGTGCCTGTGCATATTTTTGAATCTAATGTCTTAAACTTCGATGTTGTTACCCTGCTCAAACATAAATGGGTTTTTATTTCTGATAGCAATAGCCGTAATTGAAGTTAACTGTCTGTTTGAACAATCGCTGGACGATTTGTTTGTTCGGATATATAGAGTCGATTCTTTTGAATTCACACCACCGTTGTAATTCACACCACCAGCATATGTAGCTTCATGAAAGTCCTTACGGTACTTAACATTTCACTTACAATTAAGGTTTATATTAAAATGCCACAGTGCATAGCTTTTATTGTGCTCCTGGCCAAATGACTAATATTGCTTAGGTGGAAGGATCAGAAACATCCAACCCCAAAACACAGTGAATCTGTGATATCCTCTTCTTCCTAAAGTTGGAAAAAAAACAGTGTCTAAAGCAGGGGTGCCCAAACACTGTCCTGGAGGGCCAGTGTCCTGCAAAGTTTGGTTCCAGCCCCAATCAGACACATGTGGGCTAGCTAATTAAGCTCTTACTGGGCTTTCTAGAAACATCCGGGCAGGTGTGTTGAGGCAAGTTGGAGCTAAAAGTTTGAACACCCCTGGTCTAGAGGTTCATCTAACCAGTTTAAGAAAATTCGGGACCCGTTTAGGAAATATATCTAAAAACATGTTTTACTGTCAAATATAGACCAAGACCATGTTCCAGCAAATTGATTATATTTCTTTTCCAAGTTGAATGTATTGTGTGATACAGATTGTACAATTGTTTTTTTGTTAAAGGGCCATGAAACCCTCCTCTTTCGGTTTAAGTCTACCTCAGAAATTGTTCAAAAATTGTTCCGAGATGGCCGTGGAGTGCTGCGAGCAGAGGGAGGAGTGGGCGTGGCCAGCAAAGCAGGGGGAAAAGAGGGAAGCGAATAACTGTTTTCAGTTGGCTCACAAAATGAGACACTAACCATGAGGAGACCCATGATTTTATAGTTTACAATAATAGTTACATACTACAGTTTAAATAATACAACTATAGTTTAAATTGCAAAGATATAAACAGTAATTTAATGCCCTGTTACATTTGTTATTCATAATTTCATATACACATAACCACAATTTGTTATATCATCTTAAAGATAATCGTGTTTATATAAACACTATAAATGAGGAGGACTTCTCCTCAATCCCCGGGTCTGAATGCAGACACAGGGGATAGCAGTACAGCAGGTCTCTTTCTCTGTCTATTTCAACCATTAGCCCTGCCGGTAATCTGGAGATTTGAACATGGGCGAACACAGCAGCACAGATATAGGCGATGTGTCTGAATGGGAATGAACTCAACTAATAAAAGACAAAGTCTGCCATTCTTTAATTCTCATACAGCTCTCCCGACAAAAATGTTTGCTGCAAACCTACAGCTTTGCTGTATCGGGCCTGACAGAATCATGGGGAAAACATTCAACAAACCCCGTGGATCATGGAAACAAACACATACTGTATGACCCGTGCCATGCAGACGCGATCTCACCCAGTCATTGGGTCACAGCTTGGCAGGTTTGCCTTGCTTTCGGAAAGCACATGCTCTCATGAAAAATTAAGAAGCTGGGTTTTCTCATAGGATAAGAAAACTCAGATGAATAATAATGAGAAACCGATGCGTCATTACTCCACTAGCAGATTAGTGCTATGTCACCACCCCAATGATTATTTTAAACCCGGAAGATGAAATTAGCTGACAAAAGCTCAAAATTATTCAGTTTTCCCCACAATTAAAGCTGACAGGTGCTAATGTTGTCTTAACTGATGCTCAAAACAGACAAATCTGTTAAAGTTTCAAAAAAGCACTCCAGGGTAGTGATGTGCGGATCGATACTAAAATATCGATATCTCCGATACCAGCTTTGTATGTTCTAGAATCGATTATCTTATCAAAATATCGATATTTCAATAATTTGGAGCAAATATGTAGTTTATTGGAAATAGAAATACAGTGGAAAGTAACCACAATTACCCTAGTTTATCTGAATATGCCAACTTAGTCGGAACTACTTCTTCTTCCGCCTGCAAAGTCATGTGCGTAATATGGAACAATACAACTGCAGTCAGATCACGCTAGCAAGCCAGTAGCCACTCAGTCTGCTGGCACATGTGTTTTAGTCACGCTGTCATTGAATATGGGTGACCGCAAGCAGAGTTATGTGTGGAGCTACTTCACTTCCATAAACTCAAACGGTGCAGTTTCTGACACGTGTAACAAAACAGTGAGGTACTGTGGTAATACCACAAACCTAATCAAACATCTACATGGAAATTGCAAGACAGAATATGACAACGTCACGACTAGGCGGTCAGAAGAGGAGGAAAGGAGAGGCACAGGTGCTGCTAGGGCGAGACAGACATCAAATTCAGAGTCCTTAGGTGCAGCAGGCAGGCACTATCCAGGTACACAGGGAGAAAATATGGCGATTTGGCTGTATTTTGGGGGCTTGGGTTTTTTTGTGACATTGATAAAACAACGAAAAAAGGTTCAAAACGCTTTCATGGGAACAGGATTAACTTGTCACTAAACGTAGAAGTGTGAATGTTTTTTTAAGATGTTCAGGCAGGCGTTTTAAGATATACATGCTCAGATGCTGTCAATAAATATGTAAGTTGGCTTTTTGTATGATAATTCTTCATCTATAAACAATAAACAAGAATAACCCGTAATATGTCTCGTATTCAGTACGAAGTGACACTTTTAAGGACACTACTTTCTACTTTTAATTTTCCAAACAGTCATTTTTGGGCAAAGTATCGGTATCGGATCGGTATCGTCGATACTTGCCTTCATTTTACTTGGTATCGGATCGGATAGGAAATCAGTGGTATCGCACATCACTACTCCAGGGTGTCCTGAACCTTTAAGCCACATTATTATTTACCCTTTTATCTGTTGATATTTTATTTATTTCATTGTATGAGTTTAAGTTGATACTCTCTGTACTTTTTAAAATGTATTATAATTGTTTTTGCCCTTTGTTTTTTTTACTGTAATTTGCCATAATTCATAAATAAAATTATTTTTAAAATTGCCACAGTAATGTAATGTGTATTTATATAGCGCATTTATTGTGTATGGCCATACACCCAAAGCGCTTCACAATCATGAGGGGGGGTCTCTCCACACCACCACCAGTGTGAAGCATCCACTTGGATGATGCAACGGCAGCCACAGGACAACGGTGCCAGTGCGCTCACCACACACCAGCTATTGGTAAAGTGGATAGACAGTGATAGAGCCAATTCGGTGGATAGGGATAATTGGGAGGCCATGATCGTAAGGGCCGATTGAGGGACTTTGGCCAGGACCTACTGTTTACAAGAAGTGCCATGGGATTTTTAATGACCACAGAGAGTCAGGACCTCGGTTTAACGTCTCTTTTGAAAGACGGCGCCCACTGACAGTATAGTGTCCCCTTCACTTTTACTGGGGCATTAGGACTCACACAGACCACAGGTTGAGCGCACCCTGCTGGCCTCTCTAACATCACTTCCAACAGGTCTTCCATCCAGGTACTGAACCAGGCTCAGCCCTGCTTAGCTTTAGTGAGTAACCGCTCTTGGGCTACAGGGTGATATGGCTGTGGTAATGAAGGTGTCATTTAAAAAAAGGAGACAGTTTTGAACAGTCATGTTCAAAGAACTTTTAATAAAATTTGTTAAATTCAATACTGGAAATATTCAATTGTGGTTTCTGAAATAGTTTTTTATAATTGTTCTTCTACAATATTTACATTTAAGATTTTTATATTAAGAATTTCTCTTTCTTTTGTTCTGTTTTGTCTTTCAGGCCTTGAATCCATATGTCTGAAATTCAAGTACTTTCAAAAAGCATGGTAATTAAATAATTGTACTCTACTGCTGGATATATGTTTAAAAAACGTTTCTGTATATACTTTACGCACATACCTTAATGCCAACAAAGTCCACTGGAATGATTGGGTTTTCGAGAGAGGGCAGACGAGACTCATCCATCCGCTCACCCACCATCACCCTGGTGGCCACATCAATGAAGTCCACACCGATAGTTTTAGAGACGAAAGGGAAGGATCGAGAGGCACGCAGGTTACACTCGATCACCTGAAACAGAGACGTATGATTCTGAGTTACTAGCAGCCATATTATAACTATAGAGCTGAATGATTTATTTCTTCCTTACTATGAAGTAATGTTTTTGAATGGAAAACATGTTTACAAAGTGAATGAAGTAAAAATATGACAAAACGATTACTCTGGATCTGAAATGTCTAAATATTATTAGTCTACTTGCCATAAAAATGTATGACTAAATCATATCATTCTAAGTTACAGTACAGACATTTTTCAAGAAGAACTGAGCAGCAATAACTTACCATTACATCATTGCCTTTCACTAAAAATTGAGTGTTAAATGGCCCCGAAATCTCAAACGCCTTCGCAATTTTCTGAGTCGCAGTCTTCACCTAAAATAAAATGTATACATTTAAGAAAAAAAAAAAGACAGGAAATAACTCAAAATCTTTACATAAGCTCAAGCAGAACACATAGATCATAGTCTGAGTAATGCATGTCCTGTCAAATAAACACCAATCAAATACACAGCTTGAAACATTACATACCAAGCACTAAAAGTTTGGTATCAACTCTGATAAACTGAGAGCGGATGAAAAGAGCAGCCTGTGACTGACTGCCGGCCCTCTGAGAGACTGTTGGTAAGTTTGCAGGGAATAAACACGCTTTGTCAGATGTGTTTTAAGTAGCAGACTGCACAAACTATTTTTGACAGGCCCCTTTGATTCAGCTTGAAGGAGAATGAAAAGTCACATCTGCGGCTCGTGATAAAGCCCAATCAAGACCACGCTATTGTGAAGAGAATAAAACTTTAGATTAAAAATGACACTGGCATTTTTTTTTAGACTAGCTGCAGATTTTTGTTTCTGTTTAGACTGCAGTGTTTGTGCCAGCACACAGATTGTCATTGTAACAATACCGCCAACCTGATTTCACCAAGTAGGACATGTTCCTGGATAAACATCTATGTTGATCCTGGAACAACAACCCAATCAGCCAATCAGAATTAAAGGATTTGTTTACCATTTATGTTAAGTTTAGGCTTACGGTTAGGATTATGCACTTCTATAATTGTTATCCAACTTATTCCCCTCTGATTTTGGGAATAATTTACAGTTATGGTTGGGTTGAGGGGTAGGGAATAGTTATGGATTACATTTTCCAACAAAAATTATGTTCCAGGATCAAGATAGACGCTAATCCAGGATTGCAAGGATGTGTAACAATACAAAAATGTTCTGTGGAATTGTTTATTCATGAGGACAGTAGACAATCTGTTAAAAACTAAAAAAATAAGTGTGTTTGTTTAAAGAAAACACCTGATATTAAAACCTGGTATACCATCAACAGCAAAAAACTCAAAAAAGAAAGAAGAAAGAAACTGATATGCAAACAGTCAGGTTGTTTTAACAATAACCGATTTTTTAAAGACAGATTGTCTATAGATTCATCCATGCAGAAAAACTACATTAGC
The DNA here is from genome assembly GCA_903798195.1 of Danio kyathit. Lineage (NCBI taxonomy): Eukaryota > Metazoa > Chordata > Actinopteri > Cypriniformes > Danionidae > Danio > Danio kyathit. Next base: position 47,678,114 of record LR812527.1, on the reverse strand, counting down.
CAAAATGCTGTTCAGAAAATGCTACCAATCAGTCTCATGGTGAACAAAGCACATCAAAATATATCCTAAGCTCCACCCTCTTTTGTGAAGCACCGCAAATGTAATCTAGTCTGAAAAATACTTTGTGTACAGTGGCCCCTCGCTATAACGTGGTTCACCTTTTGCGGCCTCACAGTTTCGTAGATTTTTTTGGTGCAATTTGACATGTTTTTTTTTTTACAGCGCATTGTGTTCTGCGTCCTGATTGGATGTAGACCATTGTGAATCAATCTCCTCCGTGTCTCATGTAAAGTACAGAATGCATTCAGCTTGCCAAATTAACATAAATATTCAATCGCTAGCAGTGTGAGTTCCAACAAGGTTGCAAAAAGTGTTGTAACTCTCCGCAGCAAGACAATTGTAAAGGGGGTGACACACCGGATGCGCCACGCCACGTCACACTTTGAATCTACGCACACCTCCGCCACAAGTTGGAGGATGTGTGTGGTGACCAGCTATGACTCAGGACACTGGCTGTGTCCGAAATCGCATACTTCCATACTATATAGTACGCTAAAATCAGTATGCGAGTCGAGTAGTATGTCTGAATTCATAGAATTCGAAAATCAGTATGCGAGAAGTACCTGGATGACCAACTACTTCTGGCGGGATTCTGAAGTGCGCATCAGATGGACGCTATGCTATTCTATGATGCCTCATGAATCATGAATAGGAGTGAAGTGGCGCAACTTACATAGGTAGGTCACGTGATCATGACAAAATGGCGGATGTAGTACGTCCGAGTTTCATTCATACTCTCACATTCATAGTGTATAGAACGTACTTTTCTAACGGCCGAGTAGTTTGTTTAAATTCAAATGCAATACCTACTGAGAAGTATGTGGTTTCGGACGCAACCAATATTTATATTTCTGCCTTGCCACAGAGCTCCATCTGAATAACTGAATTTTAAATAACATGCGAGTGCATCTGGTGTACCCTTAAGGATGGAGTCTGCTTTCGCTTTGTGGATCAGTGACTGCAGGAAAAAGAACATTACACTGGATGCCAACATTATCCACACAAAAGCTTTATGAACCTTTTGCTGACAGCGATGAATGTTTGCGCCTGACAACAGGTCTTGGTCTTTTGTTTCATTCTATAATGCTGGCCTATTTTTTTACAAAAGGTTGAACTTTGAGAGTTTTAAACAAGAGAGAAAAGTGTGAAAATGTTAATGCCTGTCTGAGAAAAGTGTAAAAAGTGTGCAGTGGGGTTTACTGCCTTAAAACATCCATTATAATAATAGTAAAAAATTAAGCGCCTATTGCTGGCTATTTTTAGAACGTAACCCCCGTGATAAACGAGCGACCACTTTACATGCACAACCAAGAGATTGTAGTCCTTTCCCTTATCAATACTGTTAAAGCGATAGTTCAGCCAAAAATGAAAATTTACTCATTCTCAGATGTTTCCAAACCTTTATGTTTTTATTCTGTTAAACACTAAAGAAGATATTTTGAAGAAAGCTGAAAACCCGTAACCATTCAATCCTATAAGTAGATAAAACAAATACTATGGAAGTAAATGGTTACAGGTTTCCAACATTCTTCAAAATATCGTCTTTTGTGTTCAACGGAAGAAAGAAACTCATAAAGGTTTGGAACAAGTGAATGGTGAGTGAATCATGACAGAATTATATTTTTTGGGGTGAACTATCCCTTTAAATACACAGTCTTGTATCTTTATCTTCAATTTACATATACAGTACATCTTCACTGTAAATCAAAGTTCATAACGTTGTGATTTACTTTGTAGATGTTTGGTTTGGTCTGTATACATCCAGAACAAAGTTAGCTTATTTACTCTAACAAAAACATTTATGAAGGTGATTTGTAGGAGCCTTGTGAAAACTGTGGACAGGCAAAAAAAATAAAAAATAGACGTGTGTGACTGAACAAGGTGCAAACCAGAAAGGACACAGCAAGCTTTTGTGAATGAAAATGAGGCTGGCACCTTCTCCAGAGCCCCCTGGCTGATGGTCTGGGTGGGCAGCATGAGTGTGGCGTCTCCTGAGTGCACTCCTGCATCCTCCACATGCTCTGTGATAGCATGAGCCAGAACCTGGAACCACAATTATACATAAAAAAGAAAATTTAGCTCACTTACTGCGACTACTGTTTAGATATGTTGTTTTTGAAAATCATGGATTGTCTCGTGTGTAACACTATTCCTACACATTAACAGACCTAAAGGTTTGAACATTTATTCATTTTAAAAGAGTCTTCATTACTTTCTTTTAGTACAGGGCTCCCACTTCAAGCCAAATATCCAGCCTTATTTCAAGAGGAAACGCAACTATTTTATGTTTTGTCAGTTTAGTGTCTAATTCAGTTTTTAAGAAGAATGTGGCACCTAAACCCACCTGTCATTGGGGAATAAGCAAATTGTATGAATGAGATTGTACAAATTCATATATTAGCCACTAAATCAAAAAGTTACGAATTGCAGTGAGATCGTGTTGAAATATCAAATTTCCTGACTTCCTTGTCTCATTGTCTGAAAAGCTGAATTTCCATGACATTTAATGGGAAAAAAGCAGGTCACTGTTGTGCTTATGTATTATTAATACTAATGACAATATTAAAATGGTTTGAGATCGAATATCATTTTGCTTGATTTTTATAGCCACTATGAGAACAACAAAAGATTTTGAAACCATCTAGCAACAGTACTGTATGGGTGTGAATGCTCCCACTCCTATATTTGATAGCTTGAAAGTCATTTTACAAACATTACATTTAGCTTTTGTGTCATTCATTTTAACACCCGGCCTTTGAAGTGGTCATTTTGAAGCCAAAGCTCCTGATTTAGATTATCCTGACATATTAGCTATTAGTGAACAGGTATAGTCTGGTGATTGCATTTTGAGTTCAGTGATCGCCAGCCAATAAGCTTGAAAGGGATAAAATGGATTTGAAATATAGCGTGACCATAAGAGTAATAGTTTTAGAAAAATGACATGGAAACTATTATAAATGGAAACTGGTCAAATGGTCTGATTTTAAATGTCTGGAATAAACCTTTTAAATTACAATGATATTCCAGGACTCTTGCATGGGAACCGTGCAGTAAGTGTCACATATTGATGAACTGCTGTAGCATAATTGTTTTAAATCAGCAAGAAAAAGAACACATGGACTGTTTTGATAAATCATGAAAATAGCAGAAAGAAAATTCTCTAAAAAGTATCTGTGTAGATTCTTTACTGAGTCGAGTAGCTCTAGACCTCAGCCCTGCTTGTCAGATGAAAGTCAGAATGACAGTTGACAGATGAATATGACAACTTTCTGCTGCAATGAACATAACAGGTTTTACCTCAGAGAAGCAAGTACATATTGTATGTTCTATTGCATTTCTGTTTACCTTGACTTGTCACAGCTTGAGTGTTTTGTGTGTGTGTCTTTGTGTTTGTGTGTGTGCGTGTGTGGGTCGAAGTGACCTGGCATGCTTGTAACTTTTTACAAACATTTGAGCATGCAGTTTTGCACAAAAGCTTGGTTGCTATTTACTGCCATTTTATGCTCAAGTGCAACATTCTCTTTTTAATTTAGTCTGACAGAAAAAAAAGAAAGAAGGGCATAGCTTATATATCAGGGTCAGTACAGGAGCACTCAGTTTTTGTGAATTACCCGTTTAAAGTTTAAGCTAAGAAATATCGTTAAGTCTTTAATTAATTACTAGTTTGTGAAAGTCATATCAATAAATGTTCAATTTTCTAAGTGATTCAGTTTTGTTTTGTTTGGCCACTTTATTAGTTACACCTGTCCAACTGCTTGTTAACGCAAATTTCTAATCAACCAATCACATGGCAGCAACTTAACGCATTTAAGTATGTAGACACGGTCAAAATAATCTGCTGCAGTTGGGGAAGAAAGGTGATTTAAGTGACTTTGAACGTGGCATGATTGTTGGTGCCAGAAGGGCTGGTCTGAGTATTTCAGAAACTGCTGATCTACTGGGATTTTCATGCACAACCATCTCTAGGGTTTACAGAGAATGGTCTGAAAAAGAGAAAATATCCAGTGAGCGGCAGTTCTGTGGGTACAAATGCCTTGTTGATGCCAGAGGTCAGTGGAGAATGGCCAGACTGGTTCGAGCTGATAGAAAGGCAACAGTAACTCAAATAACCATTCGTTACAACCGAGGTATGCAGAAGAGCATCTCTGAATGCACAACATGTCCAACCTTGAGAAGGATGGGCTACAGCAGCAGAAGATCACACTGGGTGCCAATCCTGTCAGGTAAGAACAGAAAACTGAGGACAATTGGACAATAGAAGATTGGAGAAATGTTGCCTGGTCTGATCAGTCTCTGCGATTTCTGCTGTGACATTCGGATGGTAGGGTCAGAATTTGGCATCAACAACATGAAAGCATGGATGCATCCTGCCTTGTATCAACGGTTTAGGCTGATGGTGATGTTGTTATGGTGTGGGGATATTTTCTTGGCACACTTTGGGCCATTAGTACCAATTAAGCATTGTGTCAACACCACAGCCTACCTGAGTATTGTTGCTGACCATGTCCATCCCTTTATGCCCACAGTGTACCCATCTTCTGATGGCTACTTCCAGCAGGATAACGAGCCATGTCATAAATAATGAATCATCTCAGACTGGTTTCTTGAACATGACAATGAGTTCACTGTACTCAAATGTAGAGGTGTGAACCTACACTGGTCTCACGGTTCGGTTATGATTATCATGCCATCGATTCGGTACAATTCGATATCTCAGTGCATTGACGATGCTTTCCATACACAGTTTTATATTTTACTTTACAGGCGCTGTTCACTGATAAACAGCAGTGGCACAGTGTTGGCATATTGGGCGGTTTTGGATAGGCATTTCGACGAGTTTTGGATAGTTTTTGAGCTGAAATCAGTCGGCTACATCTGGCAACACTGCAGCGTCGATCACAGCTGATCCATGATAGACACAGAGGAGAAAACTTTCGCGCTTGTGTCTGTATCCAGAAGTATCGCTGTAACAGCCGAGAGGAGAGGAAAAGTCACGCCAGTCAGTCAAATGGGCCACAGTGAGAGAGAAAAATGGAGTTTACTTTCACTCTCTCAATCACAGTGAAGGGGCTTCTACTGTAAGTGCCAGTAAAAGACTGTCCAGCAAACACACACGCAGTGAAATTGTGCAGGGTTTCTGCGTTTTCAAGTAGTTGGAGCGTTGTAAACACTCGCGCTCGCCTCCCTCGCCAAAGTAAGCTACGGCGACATAGCGCATATGAGATAAATGACGTCAGTACACAATAACCGGTTTTGATTATTACTGAACCGATACCAAATTGTCCGCGTCTGCATCGCGGTGCACCGAAAAAACAATTAATTTTGACACCCCTACTCAAATGGTCTCCACAGTCACCAGAACTAAATCCAATAGAGCACATTTGGGATGTGGTGGAATGGGAGATTCACATCATGGATGTGCAGTCGACAAATCTGCAGCAACTGCGTGATGTTATCATGTTAATATGGACTAAAATCTCTGAGGAAAATTTCCAGTAACTTGTTGAATCTATGCCACGATGGATTAAGGCAGTTCTGAAGGCAAGAGGGTCCAACCTGGTACTAGTAAGCTGTACCTAATAAAGTGGAAAAAATTTAAAAAAAAAAAAATTTAATAGAAATTTTTAATACAGTTTCAGTTCAGATTCAGAGTTCAGCCAATCATAAGGCTTAAATGCAATTCTGTGTCACAACACATTTTTCTATTAGTCTAGTTCAAACCAAAACAGCCGACATTTAAGATTATACCCAGTGTAATGCAAAATAAACATGACTTCATACTTTTAATTGTACTCTGCACAGAGATTAGGTGAGAAATAAAGGATGAAACAAAAAAGCCAGAACATATTGCAAGCAATTTTCCAGATGGAGGCAGCCTGAGCCATCTCTTATTTTTTTTTTATTTGTTAGTCTTCTTTTTTGTTATGTGTGGGTGTGTGAGATAGAATAATGTTCTAAAAACTCTCACGCAATAAACTGCGTCCTCTACACAATCAAATCCCTGCAACATGGATTCTTTTTTTTATTCAGCAAAACAATTTCAGATTTTAAATAAAATCTTCCACATTCTGCTTTCAATTTTAGACAGATTTCTGTTTAATGCCTGTTGGAAAACAGTTTTAGCATCTCTCTCACCTTGCCCATCCTGGCCACCGCATCAACCTCCACCTCTCTGGCACCTCGGATGAATTTGGTGATGACCACTGGATGATCCTGTTTCAGAGAAAATGATGTAAATGTTGGCTAAGAAATGTTCCTCAAGAATACTTAAATGACACTGAAAGCACTACATTGAAAACTCGTTCAAAGAATCATTCTAGTTAAGCCCCCTTGTTAAGCTGTACATCAACAAGGACAGAGTTTCTGAAGTGCTTTGCTGAATTGCTAACTGTCTCTTACAGTCTCACTAATAAGCTCGTCCTGTTACTTTAACAAATATAAATATAATTTTTTGTAGAACTAATATTTTACTGTATTCTGTATCTCAGTCTTATAACTTTTTAAGACAGCCAGTTTGACTAATGTAAAGTGCATCCGGAAAGTATTTATAGCGCTTACCTTTTTACACATTTTTTTATGTTACAGCCTTATTCCAAAAGGGATTAAATTCATTTATTTCCTCAAAATTCTACACACAATATCCCATAATGACAATGTGAAAACATTTTTCTTTTAAATTGTTGCAAATTTATTGAAAATAAAAAAACCTGAAAAATCACATGTACATCAGTATTCACAGCCTTTGCTCAATACTTTGTTGATGCACCTTTGGCAGAAATTACAGCCTCAAGTCTTTTTGAATATGATGCCACAAGCTTGGCACATCTGTCTTTGGGAATTTTTGCCCATTCCTCTTTGCAGTACTTCTCAAGCTCTAGCAACTGTGTACAGCCATTTTCAGATCTCTCCAGAGAATTTCGGTATGGACTCTGGCTGGGCCACTCAAGGACATTAACTGAGCTTTTGTGAAGCCACTCTATTGATATTTTGGTGATGTGATTTGGGTCATTGTCCTGCTGGAAGATGAACCATCGCCCCAGTCTGAGGTCAAGAGCACTCTGAAACAGGTTTTCATTCAGGATGTCTCTGTACATTGCTGCATTCATCTTTCCCTCTATCCTGACTAGTCTTCCAGTTCCTGCTGCTGAAAAACATCCCCACAGCATGATGCTGCCACCACAATGCTTCCCTGTAGGGATGGTATTAGCCAGGTGATGAGCAGTGCCTGGTTTTCTCCAAACGTAACGCCTGGCATTTACTCCAAAGAGTTCAATTTTAGTCTCATCAGACCAGAGAATTTTGTTTCTTATGAGATGCCTTTTGGCAAATTCCAAGCGGGAAGTGGCATCCGTCTGGCCACTCTACCATACAGGCCTGATTGGTGGATTGCTGCACAGATGGTTGTCCTTCTGTGAGGTTCTCCTCTCTTCACAGAAGAGCGCTAGAGCTCAGACAGAGTGACCATCGGGTTATTAGCTTCACGGCAATGAATACTTATGTTATGATTTTTTCAAGTTTTTTATTTTTAATAAATTTGCAACAATTAAAAAAAAACTTTTTTCACATTGTCATATTGTGTGTAGAATTTTGAGGAAATAAATTAAATTAATAAATTTTTAAATAAGGCTGTAACATAAAAAAATGTGGGAAAAGTGAAGCGCTATGAATACTTTCCGGATGCACTGTATATTAACATAGCCTTTTAGGATTTATTGTACCTGTATTGCACACTAAAGTAAATGCTGTTCCATTTAACTGTATTCCTAAAAACAATCAATGCTTTCACCCAAATATGGAGCACAACTGTTTTCAAATGTGATAATACTTATGTTGTTTTTAACAGTAATCAGCACGTTAGAATTATTGCATGTAAATGTTCAGCGTAAAGCAATAGTTTCAAACTAAAGTAACACTTTATTTTAAGGTGTCTGTTACACACATTAGTATACTTACCATAGTAGTTACATTTAATTATGCAAAATTACATGCAACTAACCCTGAACCTAACCTTCATCCTGACCCTAACCTTATATGTAATTAATTAATATTACTCAGTAGTTATACTCTATAATACAAAGTGTATACACTGTAATAAAGACACATTAAAATAAATTGTAAAATGAAACTAATTATATTGCAAAGGGATTACGAAGTGTTTTGAGGTCTTATTAGTGAACATTAGTTAATGCATTAACCCTTATGTACTGTTGGGGATGTTTTCCTCCACTCTGGGGTGATTTTGAGTCTTAATTTGGCCATTAACGTTTCAGCTAGCGGAATGATTTTTTTGTGACAAATCTTATTTTTACACATATTTTGGGAACTTGCTTTGACATTTTTTTAAAAACTCAGTGATACACTCTGGACAAATTCACTACCATTTTGTTATGTTCGAGATGATAACATCCACTGTATTAAACTGCTCTTGAATAGCCAAATTCGTAATTGATGTCACTGATTTGGTGAAGAAAAAACATAAAATTGCTTATTTTTCATATAAAAAGTAGTTGTGGACTGAACCTTTTATCACAGTCTTGGACGTGAAAGATTAGTAACAACATTGCCTTTGATGCATTTTTAGTTTTTGTGCAGCATAAGCTTTTAATTTTTTCTCCCTAATTTACTGTTGGTGGCTGTTTTTGACCCATTGACTTCTAATATATCCACATTTTTTCATTGCAAAACTATGACACCATTATGTCATACCCTACACCTATTTTCCCCATTGGGAAGAGGTAACATTTGGAATTTATGCCGGTGCATAAATACAGAGTCTTTGTTTTTATTTACTCCATGTAGTTCTGAGAGCTGATGTGCATAGTGCATATTTTGATTTTCTCACATCAAGGAAAGTCCCCAAAGGTCACTCTCACAGACTTACAGACACACACAGTTTAATTTGCTGTTATAGTCCATATAACTCCATATAAAATCCAAAAGCTAAGCTTTTTTGCACAGGCCTATCTAAAGGGTTGATGCTGCCAACTGATGATCAACAGTAAAAATGACAAATTTGACCTCTTTCCAAACAAGGAAAACAATCAAAAATGCATGATTATATAGTGTCATGGCTTTTCAATTAAAAAATGTGGCTATTATGGAAGTCGATGGGGCAAAAACAGCCACCAACAGTTAATTAGGGAGAAAAAATGAAAAACGTATGCTGCACAAAAACTACCAATGCATTAAAGCCAATGGTTTTTACTAATCTTTCACATGTCAAACACTGTAATAAAGGGAGAAAAAAAGTCCACAATTATTTTTATATTGAAAATAAGTAATTTTGTGTGTGTGTTTTTTTTTTCAACAAACCAATGACATCATTTATGGTTTTGGCAATTAAAAAGTTAAAATCCTGTAAAAAATGTTTTTATCAGGACTGAGGTTGATTAAAAGATTTATGCAAAATAATTTGAAAAAAAATTATCTGATGCATTTTTACAGCAGTTAAATTTAGTGGATATTTTTATCCCTAACATAACAAAATGTTGTAAATTTGAACAGTGCACAATATTTAATTAACCTCAACAGTGAGAAATAGCTACAATTGTTACAGAACATGTTAATGTCTTGATTAGTTATCTAAATATTCTTATAATACATTTAAAAAGTTAACAAATAATTATACACATTATTTTGGAGTGCCCATGCTAACAATATCAAGGAAATATACATAACTGATGTGCTCTGGTGTACTGTAGAACTAAGTGTAAAGATCTCATGAAATCTGAGGTCTGTCTATAAGTCAGTGTAAAATGAAATTTCATCAATTAACATTTTTACAAATTGTCTGTCTCATGGACTAGTACATGGACAAAAACATATTTAAAATTAATTCAACCACTGATGAGACCTTTACTTTAATAGTGGCTGGTATCTTTTTTTTTTCTTTTTAAGTATTTTGGGGGTATTATTACATAAACAAAGTTAAAACTAAAATACTGTACATTTTTGCTTGTGCACTCAGGATTGGCCCATTCATGGAGAACATGATGATAAAGTGATTTTGCTGGAAACTACTGAACTCTCTTAAATGAAAAACTGTAAGGGGCAACAGGAACACAAGATAAAAATCAATACTGGCCCTGAGATACAGGATAACTGGAGCTGCTGCAAATGTGCTTTGTTTGCCTTTAAAAAAAATTAAGTGCTTCGGGGCATTTATTTCTACAGGATATATTTGAGGAATAATTTCAAGAGCATTCATGTGAGATAATGAGCAAAAATTGGTGCATATTCATGCCTGATCCATTGCTTGATTCATACGACAAACCCAAAGCTCTTCACTGGGGTTTTTTTTGCGTGGCAAAGGTCCAAATAACTAAATCTTCAGAGCTCACCTGCGAAACCTGTGTGGCTTCCTCCAGGAAACGTTTCATCTCATCCTCACCGTAAACCACATTCATAGCCGAGCCACTAGAAACAGAGAAAGAGTCTCATCATTCATCACTTTGACACTTAAATGAACCCATCAGGAAATAATACAAGACAAAAACATGCTTCAATGGTTGTAGAGTCAAACAGAACAGAAAGGAAGATATGCAGAAAGAAAGAGGCAAAAAGCCGACTAGAGAAATATATTTGGGTCAGCTGCTCCTCTAGGCGATCAGCAATGAATTTGTTTCATATTAAGAGGGGGGATTTTTTTTTTTCACTGATTTTGTGGGTGATTTTAAAGGCATCAGCCCTGCAGCTTATATTGGAGGTATCGCTAGATGAATATGACTGACAGAAGGTCTTACAATAAACAGACAAATCATCAAACAATGATTCTGTCTCACTTTACAATAAGGTTTCATTAGTCAATGTATTTACTAACATGAACCAATTACGAACAAAGACTATAGAATACACAAGACATGTCACTCGTATGGTTTGAATGGGGAAAAGTGTAACAATCAATATGGCAAATGAAGCCCCGCCTACTAGTACAGGAGCCAATCATCCATCGCTATAGACTGCCGTTTCTCCAGGGGTGAAGCTCGGACCAGACGTTTGCTTTTATAACAGTTTATGAGGTTAACAAACACACTGGAATCTCAGCGAATACTTGCTAGGGCTGGGCGATTTTTTCAATTTTTTCGATTAATTCGAATTTACGTTATTAGACGATTTTATTTTTTATAAAATCAAGGAGACGCGATTTTTAATAAAAATATTAAAGCCGCTTTTCCACTGTCATGCCAAACCGTTCTAAACTGTTAGACAACGGTGCTGAATTGTGCTGATTCTGTGTGTTGACGTTGCGGCTCTGTTGATGAGCTACCACAGCTGGCTCAGCGGAAGCGTGCCAGGGCAGACTGGCCATTGGGAGCACCGGGACATTTTCCCGCTAGAGTAACAACAGCCCCGCTGCCAAGGCAACCGCAGTCAGCCAGCCAGCCAGCTTCGCTAATGTTTCCACGCGCGACGTGCTGTTATTCGCGTCCCCGCAGCCGTCTGTCTCTCCCGCGCGAGCTGCGAGACGGGCGCGCGCGCGAGGAGAGGAGAGGAGGCTCGACAGGCGGAGGTGTGGGCAACCAACTTAACTTTCTAGATCGCTTTCAGTCACTTTGGCCCGCGCACCCATCGCTCCACACACACAACGAGGAAATAATTGCACCTAATTCATAGCCCAGACGGCTGGTTTTGTATATTATACCCGCGCACCACCTGAAGGACGGTTACGGCGTGTTGTAAATGTCGGTCACCGCAGAAAGTAAAATCTTTCTTTAATTTGGACTTTTGCTTGAATTACGGAGTGGCACAGTAGCTGTCCAAGGTACTGTATGAATTAAATCATAACCCATATATGCACCAATAAACAAGTAAAATGAATGAATGAATAAAATAAATATGAATTCCTAAATGTCGGCAGTTTATGTATGTATGGCCATTAAAAATACATGTTCCTTAACCAGATGGTTTTTCAAGTTACTTATAAAGAGATTGTTACTTCATCATGTTGTTGTAATGTTTAAAGTTGACTATAGTTACACAGTAAAAAAAAAAAAAAGAAATCGAAATCGTGAATCGGTCAAACTTTATGAAAAAATCTAGATTTTTTCCCTACTTGCTTCACAGACATAAGAAATATATCCAAATAAAGCTTGAAAAATACTTTTAAATGAACCAACTATACTTGAGAACAAAAGATTTTTTTGTAATCTGTATGAAAAGAATGTGAGATATTCAAACGCACCTGACAGCAACTACTCAAATGCCCACAAACTTGTAAACAGTCGCTGTCATTTCTGGAGGAGACTCGCCATCAAGACCAAGTTGTGAATTACAGAGGAGGCACTATTCAGAAAAGATAATGTGTAACAGCCATAAATGAGGTTGGTGTTGTGATCTCTGATCTTCTTTTCAAGTGTGCATGCGCATTAGCTCAAGCTAATCACATAATGATGATTTTGTTTGATTTAAACGTTTAGAAACCAAACATGAGACAGAATTTTATTGCCGATTCCTAATATGTACTGTAATCGGAAGCTTGGCATTTGATGTTTCCCCATTCAGACAGAATGCCTGAGCATACTGCCCGAGAGGTGTTTCAAAGATGGCTGCCAAGTGAAATGACATCCTACATAGACTTTGTTATGAACAATACATGTACAGCATTTATTAAGCCTTATTCACTAATGCATTTGACTATCGAACATTGTTAACTTTAATGCATCGTGAGTTATCATGAACTAACAATAAACAACTGTTTTTTCATTACTAATGATAACTAACATGAACAAATACTGTAATAAATGTATTCTTCATTGTTTGTTCATGTTAGTAAATGCATTAACATTAACTAATGCAACCTTATGGTAAAGTTTTACCAGTGATTCATTAAATTGATCAAAAGTGACAGAAGATAAGACTTTCACTGTATTACAAAAAAATACATAAAAGTAAAATATAAAACATAAATGATTAAAATGATCAAACAAATAAACATCACGGTTGAGGTTGGGAAAGGATGAGGACTCAATTGGATGGACAAAAACATGGGTTCATTAATTACTGTCTAAAAATAAAACCAAGGCAACAAAAACAACATCGAGGGAGGAAAACATTAATAAAAAAAGACAAAAACAAACTAGACTGGGCTGGACACGATTGAACTGGCACAGGACAGCAGATAAGAGAATGCTATAAACAAAAGCAAGTTGGCGAACAAACAGGTGAACATAATAAACTAATAATGGTGGAAGGGTGGGACTAGACAATAGGCAGGAGAGCACATGACACACAACACAAGCCATGTGCTAACATAAAACAGGACTAGAACATGTAGCCAGTGAGAGAACCCATTAACTGTGTGCTCACATGAAACACAACACTTAAGCTCGCGGCCACAATGTAAACACCACATGCTTTACACAACACCAACAGAAGACACGAGCACAGAATAAATGAAAACACTTAGGGGCCGGGCAGATTACACCAAAAGTGCCTTTTTGCGTTGAGAGGCGCCTTTTTTGAATGATTTACTAATGGCCGCGAGTGTTTTGCGCACTGCTTATGCGCCCTGTGCGCCTCGTGTTTTAACTGCCTGCTGCACCTCTGGTTTTTGCCATTGCACGCCGTGCGCTTGCAGTTGAAAAAAGTCAACCTTGAGCAAAAAAGCACGTTACATCAATCAAGTCTGTTTCATTCTCCAATCAAATGAAAGCAGAGGCAGGGTTTCCATTGAGGTGACTGCAGTGTTTGTGTTGTCAAGAAAACTACGGAGACTTTTGAATATGGAGGAGAGACTTGTAGATTGAGTTATCCGGAGCTGTTTAACTTCACAAATCTTAAATTTCACAATAATATTAAATATTAAAATTATATAATATTATATAATATCAACAGAAACACTCTCGCACAATATCAAACTGATTCAGAAAAGCATGTTCGGTGTAATCGACACCTTAATGTGCATTCACACATGCATGTTCCATCCCAGTGCCAAACGAAACCAACTAGACTGATGCGATGAGAATAAAACAGCATGCTACAGACATAACAAACACAAACACCAGGACGAGAGCGCGCATCCCGAGCATGCTGGCCCAACTTGGCCCAAGTGCAGCCAAGACGGTGCTCATACAAAGATAAAGACAGACAATGACAGAAAATATGAGTGGTCAACTCGAGAAAACTCAAGCTGAGCACAACATGATAAACAAGACAGGACTATAGTGTCTGGACTCTGCCAGCAAACCAAGAATTAACAAGACCGAAGTGGCAGAATCCTGACAAAATGCAGTTCTTGAAAATGCGAATCTTGAAAAAAATTGGATAGCAATATTAAAATAAATCTTTACCTTGAATGTTTGTGAAGGCTGCTAAAAATTCATGCTTTGTATATTTTAAAACTTATTAAAATAGACATTTTAAATTTTACTAGTATTTTACAATATTGCTGTTATGATCACCAGCAGTGTTGCTCTTTAAGGCTGCTGGACAACACTTACATTCAACTGCACTACAAATCCCATCATGCACTTCACTCACACACCTGGCCTAGATCCCCCATGATTGCAAACAGACAAAGCTGAAGCTATTCAGGACTAATTACACAGACTTTTTATACAACTCTCAAACACACACATGGTGCTGAGTCTTGTTTAGCTGTATTGTAAACATTACAACACATTTTCCTTGCCTTGCCATGTTAGACCCTTGCCTTGTTTTATTGTTTATTCCTGTCTGCTTCCTGCCTTTTCACTATCCGCCTGTTTACTGATCACAACTCTGTTTTTTTTCTACACATCTGTTTGCCCCTGTGTTGATCGTTGCTTGCCTGACCATTCTTGTTTATTACCCGCATTTGAATCCGCACTTCCGTGTCAGTGTCCCATCACTTTACAATTGTTCACTTCTTGTTTTTTTGTTTCTGTTTGTTTTTACGTTTGATCACAAATGCACGTTTCAAAAACACTAAAAATGTTAAATAATTTGTGTCAACTTTAAGGCATGCAAATTCAGATTAAGCTGTAAAACTATCAGCACTACAGTATATCTATTTTCCACAATGCATAATTAAACAGATTTATTCATGCAGAATAAATGATGTATTTAAAATTTATGATTTTATCTTGAACACCCAGAATTTATTATGAACACCCGGCAGATGGAAGGGGAGTAAATCACTTTATCAAACTGCAAAAGGCAAACACTTCAAACAATGGGGTCATTAATGGCAAGTACAAAAAATTCATTTCGACTTGTGGTTCATAAAACAAAAAAAAAGGCAGATGCCAGCTGCATACCATCGTGCAATGGAATCACCAGTAAGCAATATGTTTCACTAACACATCAGAGTAAAGTGAACACAAAAAAAGGAGGGAAATATACTGAGACAGCCCTATGTGTATCTCTCCTGTTTCACCATGGTCCAGATGAACTGGCAGAGTTTCTGTAAGGGCTGAAGTTGCTGAGAGTCTGAGCCTGAGGCACAAGTTTAGGCAATTTAATGAAGCCAAACCACAGCTGGCACCAAACACAACAGGATGGAATCATACAGAGCAATAAATATTCAAACAAATAAAAGAAGTACTAAAAAGAATCTTTTGTTGTTTGGAAGTTGGAATTTTCTTAAAAACTAAAAGCAAATCACTTTCACTGCTGAGACTGTACTGCGTGTGGGTGTTTGTTTGTACCATATAAAGATTTTGAGAAAGAAAAATGGATGCACTAAAGCTTGTTGCTTTAATTTAGCTTTAGTTCCATGTTTTGCAAATCTAGTTTCAAGAAAACCAGATTAAAAATTGCGTTCTGTACTTTCCACTTTCTCAACACATCTCACTTCTGTAGGGGAAAAAAGAAAAGAAACTAAACTGGTCTCAAAGTAGACAGCCTTTAGGTCAATATCTAATGAAGACGAATAGAAAAGTGCTCCAGTGATGAAAGAGATTTTATGAGCAAGATGTGTGATGGTAAAAAAGCTGAATTTACAGCTATTACTGGGTGGCTTGGTTTCATTTTCCCATTGAGGCATTCAATCTAAAAGCCTGCTGTCTGCTTTTGTAGAAGTTTGCCGGTCAAGTCATGTTTCCTAGAAAGTTAAAGAGATGTATCTTACCCAGTATGTCTACAGGCCACTATTAAGAATGTCTGAAGTGGATTTTCTTTGCTGTTGAAAAATCAGCAGTTGATTACTTCACATTCTTTTTAGTTTAGTTCAGGGTAACCTACTTTGTAATATTGGATATATTCCCAAGTATTTATTAACTGGATCAAAAACAAAAATACTGCCATTATTTGACTAACTTTGTGTTGTTCCAAACTGTCATTTTTGTGATTGATGTCATGTTGAGTTTTCTATTAAATTAAAAATCATAGTGAGTAAAGGGAATGATACGTATGTCAGCTAACTTGCATATATACTTATACATAAACTTTTAGAGCATAAACAGAGTATTAGGTTACATGTTAGTGGAATACTATACAAAGTTATTAAAAAATGGCTCAATACTGGATACTAGAATCATGTTTTTTTTTTTTTTTTTTCACTAGAACTTCAGAAAAAAATAGTATTTGCTGTGTTTCAGTTACAGTATTTTATTTATTTAAGTTTAATAGAAATCTAAGTTGGCGCAGTAGGTAGTGCTGTCGCCTCACAGCAAGAAGGTCGCTGGTTCGAGCCTCGGCTGGGTCAGTTGGCGTTTCTGTGTGGAGTTTGCATGTTCTCCCTGCGTTCGTGTGGGTTTCCTCTGGGTGCTCCAGTTTCCCCCACAGTCCAAAAACATGCGGGACAGGCAAATTGGGTAGGCTAAACTGTCCGTAGTGTATGAGTGTGAATGAGTGTGTATGGATGTTTCCCAGAGATGGGTTGCAGCTGGAAGGGAATCCGCTGCATAAAACATGTGCTGGATAAGTTGGCGTTTCATTCCGCTGTGGCGACCCCAGATTAATAAAGGGACTAAGCCGAAAAGAAAAGGAATGAATGAATGAATGAATGAATGAATGAATGAATGAATGAAATCTAAGTTTGAATAAATGATAATAACACATAAAATCAGTTTGAGTGTTTGTAAGAGAGATAATAATTCTGGTTGAAAAGATTAAACACTGAAGCTGTTTCAGCCGTACATGATGACTGCTCCCTCTGGATCAAATGTAGATTTGAATGTACCAATGTAATCATCAAAATTTCATACACATTAGAAAATCTCTGTCATTTACTATTTAGATTGCAAGGGCACTTAAGCTTTCGAGATTTCAATCTTTTTAACAATTAATTGTAAAGCCCTAACTTAGTCAACAAAATGTCTAAAGAATACCATCATTTGTTTTATTTGTTGGGCTTAACAGGATCAGTAAATTGCTCTTTTGAATTGCTCTTCTTTTTTCTTTTTCTCCAAATCACTGCTCCAATCGCTGTAGTTTTTGAGGTGGGAGCTCATAAAAGGGAAAGGTCATTAGTGGAATACACTTTTGGTCTTTTTATCACACATGAGTGTGGTTTGACACCAAAAAAAATCTTTTTTTTTATCTTAAAGAGCACCTGTGATGGAAATTCAACTTTCAGTCATATTGGAGTGACATAAAAACAAGTCTCTTTTTTAAAATTTCCTGACATTAAAATAAGATCCAATTCCTAGTCATTTTAAGGCCCAGCACAATGTGACGTAGGAGTTGGGTTTTCTCCACCCACTGAATTGATTGACAGGAGTGTATTAACATGTCTCCGTAGTAACGTGTATAAACATGTCCACAGGACAGGATTTGCAAAGAACCTGCGATTAAAAGATCTGTTCCAACTCTCTGTGATCAGCTGCACCTCAAGAATAAGTTGTACAAGTTTAATATGCTTTTAAAACAGTGCATGTTTGTAATAAAGACTGTTAAATAGCTATATAATTCTAGAATCACCACAGCCATGTAGTGTCATTACAACTATATACAAGATAGCTGATGAGTATTTTTAGCTGAAACTTTACAGACACATTCTGAAGACACCAAAGACTTATCTTACATCTTGTAAAGGGGGTAAAATAAGAGCCCTTTGAGCAAAAACATAAACAAACAGACATACAAAGGCATCATATGGAAAATCAATTGTTAAACATTCATACTGTACACATGTCCTGAATTAACCATTCCACTTGTGCTCACCTCAGGACATAGGATGGCCTCAGGAGGCAAGGGTAGCCCACATTACTGGCAAACGAAACCGCATCTTCCTGAAAAAGACAGCAAGTTAGATATCCCCTCGCCATCAGCAACATCACATCACCAAGTCTGTGTTTCAGATGAGGTCAGACATCTTGTGCTCTTTTCTCCATTTGTGTCCCAGGCGTAGGCAAAGGGCCAGACAATTACCACTGACCACATTTATTCACCTTACTTTTAATGCTTTGTGAACTACTTCACAGAGAGAAAAACCATTACATCAAACAAATCACAACCTGAATTATAAGCAAGTGTAATTGTTTTCAGTTGATCGGAAGACTTTCGGCCAGTCTTGAGCCAAATACAATTTATATTGTAGAATAATATAGTAAAGTAAGAATTATATTAAATGGTAACCTATTACACAAAAATCACATTTATAAGGGATTTGAACACAGTTGTGTGGCAACAGTCTGTGAATATAACCAATTTCTAGGGCTGTGCGATTAATTGAAATTGTATCGAAATCGTGATTTGAACATGTACGATTTCTAAATGGCCTTACAGCACGTTTTTTTTGGCGCGCTCCAGTCACGACTGATACTTCTCCCGCAGTATGCTGTTTTAACCAATCATAGCGCAGCGTGCCTAAACAGAACGCGATAACAGGAGACTGAATAGGCTGCATAAACAGGTATGATGAGTTCAGCACAGGAGGACTCGGTCGAAGACTATAGAATACACAAGACATGTTTCTCATATCGTTTTGAACAGCGAATAAAGTCCGCCTTCTAGTACAGGAGCTAATAACTGATCGCTATAGACCAGGGGTCACCAACCTTTTTGAAACCGAAAGCTACTTTTTGGGTACCGATTAATGTGAAGGGCTACCAGTTTGATACACACTTCTCAAATAACAAATTTGCTCAATTTACTTTTAATTATGTTATTGTTAATAATTAATGATATTCATTCTATGTGAAGACACTGATCATGTTAATGATTCTCACAATAGTTGTCAACAATGATTTGTAGGTAGGAAACAGATAAATATCAATATGCAACACTTTATTTCTATAAATCTCTGCAAGTATTTACATTTTCAGAAGATCACTTCTACAATATTTTCACTAGCCACTAACAATTTCTAGTAAGTCATGCACTATGTTGTTCCATGTTTGTACAGATTATCAATTGTGTAACATAAATCAACTTTCAGATTTTACTGAAATGATCACCAAATCTACAGCATTTTTAACATAGTTAACGCTCTTCTAACCATTGTAGTTGCCCCGAGTTGGACATTGGAGAGAGTGGAGATTACATCCGCTCTTGTCTTTAAGCACAGTTTTGCCTTCCCGTATGAAAATGCCTTGTTTTTTCTTAAAAATGGAATGTGTAGCTCTAAATGAGGCTTCCGTTGCTTTTGGGGGGTTAATCACGATTAATCACAATTAAAAGACTAAAACTTGCAACTGTGGCTGCCACTGGTGCTGCGACAACAACGTAAGAAGCATCAAGGGTACATCAAAGCACAAATGGGTACGCGTTGTGTCACACCAAAGAATATAGAATTCTAAAAGGGACTGTGGTCACACCATCTCTAAACATTTAATTCTAAACAACTTTGAGAGATACGGAGACCGTCGGCAATGTTAGGGGTTGGTTCTTGTTGCTAGAAAATGCACGCACACACACACACACACACATACACCCACCCACCCACACAACGCGTGCAGTACAACGCAGACAGTGAAGCATCTGGTGAGCGCCTCCCTTCAGATTCATGATCGCGTTCATCAATTTTACTTAAACTAAGCGTTCTAAAGTATGGCTATATTTTACAAGCAACGATTCTGACACAGCAACGTGAAGCAGATGCTTTACAAAAGTTGTGTTTAAGGGGGGGGGGGGGGGGGCACGTGAAACTTAATGACACATTTTAGGGCACAGGGAATCAACTTCTTCACGCGCAGTGCTGCAATTTGTCATGCGCAGTCACGCGTAGTACTGCAGCAGCAAAGGCCGCCTTTTCATAAAAAAAAAAACTGCCCTTGAGGCGTTTAAAAGATGGGCGCCAAGTGAAGTGACTTGTCTTAAAGTGACTTTGACTTGGTGCCCAAAAAAAGTCAACATCTGTGGTTTGGTAATACTTTGGATACAGGAAATCTGATGTATCGCAGAACCAGGTAATTTGTAACACCTGTCAGTCACATATCGTGCCTAAAAGCGTGTGGAAAGAGCAAGCGTCATTCCTTTTTCTCAGAGGATGACAAACTAACAGAACATTGCTGCAGTTCTGATACAAGTTTTATTTATGGAGAAAATTCAATTCATCTTTATTTGTATAGCGCTTATACAATGTAGATTGTGTCAAAGCAGCTTCACATGGAAGATTATAGTGAAATGAAACAGAGTCAGTTCAGTTTTCAGAGATTAAGTTCAGTTCAGTTTAGCTCAGTTCAGTGTGGGTTAATAATCACTACTGAGAGTTCAAACACTGAATAGCACTGGGTGTTTGGGTGCTTTGTGCTTGTCTGAGGTAATTAGTCTATCGAAATGTGTATATCCCATACAAAGTATGAAGCTGATCGATCAGTTCTTGTTACGTAACTCGCAGTACGGCGTTCTAAAAAGTTAACTTGGCAAGTGCATCACTCACAATATGCGCCCAAGCCACGCGTCTCCATTGGAAATAACAGACTTGTGTGTGCAAAAGACGCGATATGCGAACGGCCTATTTCCCGGCAGCGTCACAAAGAGGTCTATGATCTATGCATGGCAAAAAAAAATCTGTGGACACAAAAAGTACATATAACTACTTCTGATATGTGGTCAAGCAGAACAACGATGCCTTACAGTACTTGAGTTTGATGGCACGCACACACACACACACACACACACACACAAACAGTAGTCTATGTATTTGTTTTTGCAATAGGTCTGTTATACAGACAATTTGTAACACCTTTACTTGGAGATTATTATTATTTATTTATTTATTATGTCTGTTTTAGAGACACATTACAGGTCTTTGATAAAGATCTAATTATTGTCCTTTGGAAATATATTTCAGATTCACACTGTAAAATGTCTGTGTGTGTCAAAATCGTGATTACAATTGAAATCGCAAAATTTCTGAAAATATTTAAATATTTATATTTCTAAGTTTCTTTTACCCATATCGCACAGCCCTACCAGCTTCTAATAGTAATAATGTATTCATTTTATTTTTTATAATCACACTTCATAAAAACAATATGCAGAAACACCCCTGCCCACTAGTGATAATCTCTCCCTCATTACCATAGGATGTTAGTGTTGTTTTTGAATCTGCCACTATGCTGACACATGGGCATTTGTTGTTCCTCCCTCTTTTGAAAAGAGGTCTGGGAGCACAATCTCATTTGAATTTAAAGTGACCGTCACCAAAGTGGCAAATTAGGATCAAAGCCTAAAATGGACATTTTCAAAGACTTACTTTAAATAAAAATAGTTTTATAAGAGGTATTTTGAGCTGAAACTTTACATATGTACACGCTCTAAGGACATCAGAGACTTATTTTACATCTTGTAAAAAGGGGTAATAAATATGTCAAAGCAGTCCTACGATTCCAGTCCTCACATATTTGTTATTTACTATATACCTGACAATATTTTGAGCTCAAACTTTTTGAATGAGCAGAATTGATCACTGCACCGCCTGCTTTGACGTCAGTACCAATAGTTCTATCCAAACCGTATTACATGACAGATGTGCAATGCACTTTATCAAACGGTCGTCTTCAACAATGCATCATAAGATAATGGTTATGCAGTAAGATAAGTTGATTAAGAAATGTACCTCGGGTTAGGAATAAATAGAAATGCTGTGTGACATGAGAAAGCAACGGAACACTGTCCATCTAGCTAGAAACAGCACACTGAACAAACCGAAGAATCCCAACAGATTCTGCTGATCTCTACTGCTCTTCTGGCTTGTTTTAACAACAGGGAGACCATTAAAATGCTGGATGTACCCTCAGCAGCAAGACCAAGACCAGCGGAGGGTGAGTGGGCAGCGCCGTGGGGCAGAATGCCCTCTCTCTCCCCCTTCATCACACCGACTTCAGCTCTTCGCTTCCATGGCCCGCGGCAAGAAGGCTGGATGTAGCTAACGGACGAGTGAGCATGCTTCCAGTCAACATGTTTCTGCACTTCTAATGTTTGCTGTTTGAAAGCACTCTGCTACCTCTAGAGTATTCGGGGTGAACGCAGCATTTGTAAAACTGAAGAGTCTAGAAATGTACAGTAACTATATGGGTGATTTCTTGAAAGCAGGGAATGAATGGAGCAATGAATGATTCATTAAATGAGAAAATGCATAAGAGAAGCAGGTGGTGTTCATTATTACTGCAAAATTGCATCTACTCAACTGACCTCCTTACCATTTCTTTTTTCCTGGAACGTGACGTGCATCGTAAAGATGAAAGAAGAGAATATAATTATTCAGGGTTAAACTAAAAGCACGTTATTTACATATTTAACTGTAGTTTTCTTTATCACTTATTTTTATTTCTTTTATTATTATGTTATATTCGATTATTTGGGTTTCTCTTCTAAATATTGTTTTTTATGCTTGAAGTTATAATTATGTTTGATTCAGATTGTCAGAAAACGGCAGGTAATTTTGTTTTGATAGATTGGAACAGTTGATGTCTTACTGATTATTTATATATTTAATACTGTATCTCTGATGGATAAGCATCAATAAAAAAACTCAAAGTTAAACTAAAAGCATGTGAAATTAAGAACCAGTCCTCCATCTATACTGAAATAAACCACAGAGGGCCAGATTTATTGAAGATTTACAGTATAACAGTGACAAATCTTATTGGGTGATGAAAAACTACTTTTAAAGAGCCCCTATTATGGGCTTTTGAAAATGACCTTCCATGCAGTGTGCAACGCAGCTTTAAGTGAATGAAAACATCCAGCTGAGGTTTAAATCTGAAAGTGCACCTTGTTTAAAAATATCGATTTTTTTTAAAGAGCCCCTATTATACATTTAAAAAGATCATATTTCAGTTTTATAGGTCTCCAACAACATACTAATATGTATGCAAGGTCAAGAAACACTTATCATGGTCTTATAATATGCATTTATTTTTACCTAATTATCCCAGCAACTCCCATATGAATCGTTCAGCGATTCAATTGTTCCCAAACCCCTCCTTAGCGCAAAGCTAATCTGCGCTGACTGGACCGATGACAGCCTGTTGCGATTGGTCGACAGCGAGACAGCACGGTTTATCAAGCCCCAGGGTCGCCAACATTGATATAGGATCTGATCACAGCGGAAGCCCGAAACACGCTTCATAGTAAACTTACTAACACCACAGTAAACAGTACCCGGTTCTCAACAGTGTTATTCAGACACCTCAGCGGCGAAAGCAGTGCAGTTAAACACCACAAACGCATTTAAATTCGTAAACAAAGCAGCACCCGTCATGTTTTCAACGTGGCATTAGACGCGATAGGGGAATAAAGAGAGTTAACCTGATACAGTACAAGCGGTTACAAGTAACAACACGATTAAATACATACTTTACAAGCTAGAGAAAACAAGGAGGCAGCTATTTACTTACACGTATGAAATGTGTCATGGGCCAGGTCTGATTTCATTAATTATCTTTCATTTTGGAGCTTTTCTTTTTTTTCAGCTGTAGATCATTTCTATTTGCAACCATTGCTGTGGAACCTCTTGCCTGAAGTGTTATATGTTCTCAGGGCTTACCTGTACTCTGCTTTGCCCAACGATCACATCCCCAGCCGGGGGGTTGTAGTGCTTACCAGCGCTCTGCCTCTGTCCTTTGTCCATCTTTACGGGCTCCCATTGCCTTTCCAGTGCTGTGCACCAGCCCGAAGCCCAGCGTGCAGCAGCCTGCCTTTGTTTGTTGTACCTAATAAACTGTTCTTATTTTGCACGTGTTACACCAAATTCTGTGACCATCGTATTCTGTGACCCTAGTAGGCGCTGTTCTCACTGTTTGGCTCCCACAGGCAGATTGGACATGCAAACAGCGTACATACTCTCACGTGAATGCGCTGGAATGAACTGTTCAATACTAGTATCTATAAAATCCCTTGTATTTCACACAGAAAA
This sequence comes from Danio kyathit, assembly GCA_903798195.1. Taxonomy (NCBI): domain Eukaryota; kingdom Metazoa; phylum Chordata; class Actinopteri; order Cypriniformes; family Danionidae; genus Danio; species Danio kyathit. The sequence continues at coordinate 47,653,828 of LR812527.1, read as the reverse complement.
ATGTTATGTTCTTTAAATGCAAACAGCTTAGTGCCCTTGAGTGCCCAATGTGCGCTGTCAATCACGTGACAGTATGTAAGCTGTTTGCGTGGTTTGGGAGCAAGTTCAAGCCAAACAGTGAGAACAGCGCCTTGGGTCACAGAATATGATGGTCACATAATTTGGTGTAACAAAATGGAGGAAGAAACTAATCCATGAGCTGTGTACTGAAAGTTCATTGTAAGCGTGTAGATTGCTGAACCACTCCTTTCCCTCACACTTCCAATAATATCCAGGTAAGCACAGCGTCTTCATGACTCATGATTTCAGGATCTGTTTGTCTTTGCTGCTGTGTTAGTGGGCGGGGCCGCAGGTTTAAATTTGCGCGTGCAACAATTATGTTTCGTATCCACGTCACTCGTTATCAAGACGATTTATTCCAACCACTATAAGTCGACTCTTTTTCTTAGCTGGATATTTTACTTCACTTAGAGCTGTGTTACACACTAGATGGAAGGTCATTTTCAAAAACCCATAATAGGGGCTCTTTAATAAAAGATTCGACTCAGAGTCGTTTAAATGATTCGTCTTTCGTCTGGATCTTTTGCCTGTTCGTATCGACGTCTACACAAAATAATACCAAATATGTTCTGTTCCGGATCCGGTAAAACGTGAATGTGCCTTTCCCTTCAAACGCTAGCAGAGTAGGGTGTGATCATGACTGAAGATTTAGCATTAATGAGTGAACGTTCTGGTGATTAATGCAATAATCTACCCTGGAATGGCAATTCGTCGGCCGTTTGTTAAAGGAAGGATTAGAAAAGACTATTGATGTATGGGGCTTTGTCAGAGCTTGACAGGAAGTTTATGAGAACTTTATCCGTTTTTTCTTTGTCTCGTGCTGAACGCAGTCAACCAGTCGCAACAGACTGGGTCATCGGACAAATCATCGGGATAATTAGCTAAATATAAATGAACATTATAAGACAACGAAAGTGTTTTTTGACCTTGCATGCCTACGCTGAAAAAAATAATGTCTGCAAAATTGTTGCAAACCATTTATTTGTGTTGAATTTAAACAAACAAATTCAATTTAGTAATGTTTAACTTCATTTGTTTGTTTAAATTCATCCCAAATAAATTGTTTACAACCACTTTACTAAAGTTTAGTAAATCCAAGGTATCATCTTTGAATCATTTTTTTCAGTGTATCAGCCTATTGTTGAAGACCCTCAAAACCAAAATATGACATTTTAATGCATATTATGAGCACTTTAAGAACACTATAAAAAGGCATGTACAACTTATAACCAATTGCATTTATAGAATTCTCCCTTTTAGATGCAAAATGTATGGGAGGACAGTTTATAGGTCTATTTATTAAGGTTTCCGGTAGTCACAATAATTTGTATCATTCATTGTTGAGCAAGTGTACAATGTAACTGTGCTTAGCTTACCAGTGAGCTGAGAGCCCTCCACGGTGCCTGGCCAACACCCAGATCGTCCAGTATGGAAGAGAATACAGATCTTTCTTCTGCACGATCAATTTGAGCAGGGTTGGTTCCCAGAATCTTCACCCCGTTCAGGTGCAGGGGCATGGCCAGATTATTGGGGATCTGCCCACCCACAGATACAATACAGCCGGTGCAGCCCTGTGGAGGGATGGAAACTTTCTTTTATGAAACTGACTATCCACATGAATGCTGATACACACTGCAGTTTATTCTGGTCAAGAACAGCCCACACAGACTGTGGGAAAAATAGTCTGACCTGCATGCTAAGTGACCATAAATTGAACAATAGAGAAGCACGGGGGTGGGCATCTATAAAATAAAGATTGAGCAGAAAAAATAAAAAATAAATAAACATTTTTGTCAACAATCGGCTCTATGCACAGCTAGTGTTTTTCAGCCAATTATAAACTTCTGGTGAAAGCTTAATGTGACTATTTTCAATTTCACAAGGTTGCTTTTACAGCGTTGATGTTGTAATGTAATTACAACACATTCAGATAAATAGACTTAAGCATTCATTTAGTTGTTCAAGCGTAAAACGAGATGAAAGACCCTGTAACCGCTAACACCGTCAGGATCAGCAGGCGAGCGCAGAAACGCCATTGAAAATACCTGGATAAAATAAACTGTCATATATTAAAGACATGGCGGGGGGAAATGGAATTTAATGCAGTGCTTCTTGTCCTGTCTGAGACCCACTTTATACTGTATATCTATCAGGAAGTGAAGATCACTGATTTTTAAAGAAATCAGATCTTACCCAGCAAACAATTTTGTGTTTAATAGACGTCTAATAGACATCTAAACGTAGACAGCTTGGCTAAAACAAGGCTAAACTTGGGCTAAGAATAATGTCTAAGAATAGGCCAAAACTAGACTAGTCATCAAGTAAGATTAATTAGAAAGACTTTATATGTGTAGTAATTTATTTCTGTTTATTTGGTGACTAGTCTAGTTATTATTAGTCTATTAGATTTTCACTGACAGCCCTAGTGTAGCCTTGTTTTAGACAATTTAATTCAATCAAATTGACTCTTTAATCAATTCTCTTTACAATGGTAACATAGCTGCATCCGGAAGTAAGGAGATCCACAAATGAGTATTTTTTGTCAATATGCAAATTTTTACAACAAACAACCATATGTTTTAATACATTCATAACCGTGTTCTTGTTTTACGGTCATGCTTAAAAAAAAAAACACTAAAATAAAAACCGCTAAATTTCACCATCTATAATCCATAATCATAACTCCAGTATAGCAGTCCCACAACATTCTGACACTCGATGATACTCGAATACCCTGTCAGAAAAGTCTAGTGGCTGGGAATGACCTTTTTACAGTGTCTGCTATAATGTTAATGTTGTTTTTTTGTGTGTAGATGAATATGGCCACTGTGTAAATGAACAGTATAGTTAGGAGCTTATTGCCACATTAGATCATAATGATAACATGATATATGCCTTCAGTGATTTCATAAAGATAAATACCCAAAAATAACACAACTGGAATAACTACAGCAGTCGCCATCGTCTGATCTCATATGAAGCAAGAGCTCACGATGACATATGATGACATGTGCAGGTGTTGTAGTGCTGTCCCCATTTCTTAGGGGTAAATTTTGAAGCCCTTCCCCTTTACACTCTGTTTCAAGGGCCAAGGGAAGGGGTAGGGGTACAAAAATATAATTGGGATTGGGCCTAAATTATAGCCTTTAATAACCCACCATAAGCTACAGACGCCTGCAGGCATTTTGCTTAGACAGGCTTTTGGAGAAACGCTTAACACTTCATTACCTGCGACTCGTTTGTGTTCACATTGAGCCACTAAACATTGTTTTTATGACATTTTTCTACAGGAGGAAAACACAAATTACTTCCAAACACAAATATAGTCTGTGTTAGTAAATGCAAGGCTATTTAGGAAATCCAAGCATAACACTGTATGACAATGTTTCAGATGACTGTTCTAGAGCCTTATCAATATGTCAGATTCTGGAGTGCAATCAAGTTCTAAAGAAAATTATAAATGATAAATGATCCTAAATAAAACAAATACATTTATAGAGATGGTATAAGTATATAATTTCACTGACCTGAGAAGTGTAGTTTATTTATAAACTAATTTCGAGAAGATCACGTGCTTATGATTGAACTTGGCTGTATCGCATCAGCTCCGGATAATGTACCAATCAGATGAATACTGACACACTATAATTAACCAGAGTTTTCCACTCCAGTCATCTTCGTCTTGAAGAATGCCCCCTTTTAGCCCTACTCCTCCCCTTCTCTGATAGGGCGGCACTGCGGCCCAGTGGTTAGCACTGTTGCCTCACAGCAAGAACGCCGCTGATTCGGCCCCTCACCAGGCCAGTCGGCGTTTCTGTGCGGAGTTTGCATGTTGAATTAGAGGCCATGTAAATGGTTTGTGAACGCAATTAAGTGCACACATCACATCATCTGATAATTGTAAGAAATAATTCCAAAAAGCAACTGACTGTGTGACATAAAACAAAACAAAAATACAATGTATATGCAGAGTTCAGCGGCTAATCAGCCGGAATCAGATGAGGTGAAGTGACGGCGACCAGCGAGACCTAGCTGTCAACTCAACTGGCCACGACCTTAATTATGCAGACTTAATATAAACGAAATGGATAATTTATAAAAAATTCACCCCCCTCACAGTAGTCATGAAGGGTAATATTAGCTATATGAACCAAACTCATTCTTTGTACCAGGCTGTAAACACCTTTCTGCTGTAAAGTTGGCCATTTTAACAGTGGCGTCAATAGAAATTTGCTCTATTATGGAGCCAGGACTAGCAGAATTTTTGATGAATTGCAGTTTCAGTTACTTCCGTATTTGCTTCACGAGGGAGAGCGGTAGATTGCCGCTTGGTTTATACCAGTGGATTTACTTTGTACTGTTTTTGTATTTAAAAAGAAAAATGCTTAAATAATATATATCCTCTTAAGGCCCAAGGTGTTTTTTTACATGCATTTTTTATTTCTCTTTGCTATTTGGGCTTATTGGAACCTAATTAGAATAAAAATCTAAGTATCATATTTTGATTTGATGTACTTTTAGAGAAAATTTGTCCATATATGTGGACTCATGATCCGAATTTACATAAAACTGTTTTTCCTGAATGTTTTTTAATGCATATATAACATAGAATTTTTTTTTAACTTGCTTTGACTATCAGAGTAAAAACAACATTTTTCCCATTTTGGACAATTAAAAATAGGGTTTGGGACATTTCATATGCTGCAAAACAGTTGCAAGATACACTGTATATCTGTAACAAAATATAAAACATTCAAAGTATTTTAAATAGCTGTTTAAGAGCTAAAATGTGCTGTCCACGTAAGTGGACACTCAAGCCCTAGAAGGATAAAAAACCTACCATGACATATTTATTAGCCACAGGCATTCATTTGTAAACGACCTTAAAAATATTCCTTTAAAAGCATAACAATTACTTGAAGTCCGCATATATCTGCCAGATGACAAGTGCATTTTATAATTGCAGTTTTGACTCTGCAATTTAACATACGATGGATTTCATCTGTCAGAGATCAAAGGCTGCAAATTCTGCTTATGAATTTCAAAAAAGCTTGCTTCATCCCCTAACATGACAGAAAGTTTGTTTTAAGCAAAGAATGTTTTAATCAAAGCGTCGGCCTGACAGAGAAATGACTATCATCATTGCTCATTCACTGCATGAATTCACAATGCTTTCTGTTCCACTCTTTATAAGCATTTCTCAATGTAGACTTTCATCAACTGGTGTTCTCTCTCATTATATCGGAGATGAACTGTGGTTCCAGAAGCTCTTGGGACATGACGTGGCGTTATTTTAAACTGGCAAATCCCATTCATCACTTTCCTATGGCAACCGCATGTATGCCCACTTCGCCATTCATAAGCAATCTCTGCTCTTCCCTTCAGGTTGATCTGATCACGCTAACATGATGATAATAAACCCCTACACAGCACCTGGGAATGTATTACAACCTCTGAGCAAAACAACAAACACTTGATCAACCCATGCGTTAATCACCACTTTAACTAGCTTATAATGTGACTTAATGGAAAAGTCAATGGCTGTTAGAGAGGTCAGATTTTGCATCATCAAAGTGGCTCTGTCTCTACAAAGGGGGACAGAAATGAGCTTGCTTATATGCTCAGAGGCATTTTCTGGTTTATCTCTTGAGATCTTCATAAAACAAGGTTCCCATTTTAAGCCAAATATCAAATTCTCAGACTTTCACTGACTAAAAAGAGGAATTTACATGACCTATGTTGAACATTTGGCAGACAAACAGAAAAAATTATCTTTTATCAGTATATATTAAAAAATTTTTTAAAACATACAGTTAGGTCCATAAATATTGGGACATCAACACAATACTAAACTTTTTGAATCTATACACTAACACAATGGATTTGAACAATGAAACAAACAAGATGTGCTTTAACTGCAGACTGTCAGCTTTAATTTGAGAGTATTTACATCCAAATCAGGTAAACAGTGTAGGAATTACAACAGTTTGCATATGTGCCTCCCACTTGTTTATGGACCAAAAATAATGGGACAGAATAATAATCATAAATCAAACTTTCACTTTTTAATACTTGGTTGCAAATCCTTCGCAGTCAATTACAGCCTGAAGTCTGGAACGCATAGACATCACCAGATGCTGACCAATTGTCCAATTACTTTTGGACCCTTTTTCCAACAACTTGGGGCCGTCACCCGGATAGAGACTCAATTTTTTTTTCAGCAATTGCATGTTGTTATGTCGCATCTGTTTAAGACACAGTGCTAAAGTCTGAAACAGATGGAAAGTAATATTGAATAGTTTGTTTTTTTTTTATTCAAGGGCCTGGTCAATCTTTTTCAGTTAGCCTATAACATTAATACAACACTGATTAAAACATATAATAATTATTCATTTACACAAATTTAAGAGTTTAAATATGACTAAATACCAATTACAGAGGCAATTTTTTTTTTTCAGACTTAATCGTAATCAGGCTCATAACATAATTAGCTAACATTATTAGTATATATCACTTTTTATTCTGATGACCTGTATGACCAGTGGGACTCATTTAACTTGATTACCAGTTGACGTGCAAGAAAGGGATAAAATGATATTGAAAAAAAGCCTAACCATAACAATAGGAAAACCCATGCGCTAAAAAACTAAATAAATTGCATGTAAAATAAAAAAAAAAATTAAAAATCCTTGATATTCAGTGACTTGGACAAAAAATATGTAAAATTCCCTGACTTTCAATGTTCCACGATATTTAAGAAATTCCATTACCCCTGGGAACCCTGTAAAACCTGCATTTCTCTGTACAGAACATTCTAGCCACACAGTTTTAGGGCCCTATCATACACCCTGCACAATAAGTGCAAGATGTGTTTGGGGCGATTTGTTGCTATTTTCAGAGCAACACAACCCTAATTTTCCCATTTTGCACCACGTTGTTTAAATAGCAAATCCATTTGCTCCACTTTGTGGACTCATGGGTGTTCCGGTCTAGAAAGGAGGTGTGTTAGGGCACATCGTTGGCACGTTGCTGTTTTGAGGAACTAAAATAGACTGCACAATTGACCAGCTGAAAGCAATTCCACCGCAGAGCGCGTTAGTTGTGCACCTTAAATGCTTACACATTGCTTAATACACACAGGATGTACAGCAATACACAAATATATTTACATAGAAAAAATAAATAAAGAATTTAAATATTGCAAACATTATTATTTTCTATAAATATAAAAACCACTGCCTTAATGCCATCTCAGGGGCCTTTTTTCAGATTATTTATGACAATCTGCTTTTGCATAATGTTATTATTATTAGAAGTATTATTTATTATATGCATATTTATATTTATTTCAATAAAAACAAGTTTAGATTTGTCTACCTGTTGGGTTTTGGAGATGTATGCATCACAACATGGTGCATAAAAATAGGATGTGTGTTTGGATATAACTGTTGTTCATTTATTAGTTTGTTGTAAATTAGAACTGAAATTAGAAATAGTTTTGAAACAAATCTTTGCGCTTAACAAACGAAATTAAATATGTAAAGTGGTAAAATAAGTAAAGAGGTCTGTTTAAATGTTTTCTGGCTAGTGAAGTGTTCAGTTTTTCCATTCAGTTTTTCCACTTACAAAGTCTGCCATGTAAATAGCAAATGCGCCACAGTGTGACACAACTGACTCTTATGCTGCATTCACACCAGACGCGGAAGAAGCGTCAAGCGCGAGTGAGTTACATGTTAAGTCAATGCAAACGCGCGAATAGGCATTCTGCAGCGCGATACACGCGAATGGCGCATCGCGAATGACGCGGCGCGGCATAGATGGCTCGATATGCGCAAATGGTGCCGCGCGAATTGACCGTTTTGCGAATTTGACGCGCTTAATGCGCAAATCGCTCGAGTTCAAAAATCTAAACTTCTGCGGACATTAGCTCCGCGTTAAATAATCAAGAGCTTGCTCTTGTGGGGGCATGATTGTGACGTAGCCCCTGTTGTTGGTGTCCGGGGGAAATTCTCCAGCCGACACCGACAACAGTTCATCAAACTGGGCTTGGCTCAGTCAGAAGCACCGCTGAAAGCCTCCGTCATCCAGGTTAAGTTTCTGGAGGAGTTTATGAGCTCACAGAGCTGGGTGCACCTCTGAAAGTATCGAGTGGACACTGGTCCAAATGTATCGATGCTGTTTTACAGCCTTCATAAAGCACATAAACGCAGTTATTTTATCAATAAATTCCATGTTAGCCATTTAGCAATGAAGCTACAGTCACCGGGCAGACAGAGGCCGGCCCATGACGCGAATCCGCGTCTGTTCTGAAGTGAATTTGACGCGCGAATGAAGCAGAGTTTGACGCGCGAATGAATTGGAGTCTGACGTGCGAATGAAGCGAGTAAACTTGAATGTTCACGTGTCTATTTACTCGCGAATAGCGTGATTTATCCGCGCGTTCCGCATCTGGTGTGAACGCAGCATTAAAGGGAATGGGAGATGACACTCTGATTGGTTTAATGCAGGTTATGCTCAAAACACACCCATAACTCATTAAGAGAATAAGCACAATCCTGTTAGACCTTGCGCTGTGGCGCAAACCGTATTTTCTGTCCTTAAAATAGCAAAAGTGATTCGGATATGCCTTTAATGCATTTGCACCATGCGCTTTAGACTCTGCGCCTATCGTTAAAATAGCGCCCTTAGTCTTTTTACTCCAAGGTTGTTAAGGGATAGTATATGATTTTGAAGCTACTAATCAGTGAGTTTTAAACTTCTTTTTCTGTTGTATATTTTTTTAAAACTGCTCTAAATATAACTCTGAAGAATGATCAATCACAGACTCTGTGTGTTATCATAGAATCAGAAACCACGGTAAAATAAGCCATTTATGTAGAATGTAGCTTTAAATAGGTGGTTTCGAGTCTGAATGTGTGATTTTGCAGGCCTTAATTCTACCTGCAAAAGTTGTTTTGGCAACTCTATCTCCCTCCAATTATTAATAATTATTCCTATCATAACAACCACAACAGTAATTTGTCTTTACTATTAAAATAACAAATATGCAAATAACAAACACTATAAAGAACAAAGCAGAAGACAGCAGCTTGTTTATTATATTGAGGTCTAACGTATTAAGGTCTATTTTCAGACTTACCAAAAAGAAAAAAAATGTTTAGAATCAAATGCTGTGATTCATTTCAAAATGCCTATGGAGAAAATAAATGGAAAACTATTTCAAGAACCAGTGCAGTTTAAAATGTGGGCCATCACAGTTGTGCTTGAAATATGATTAGATTTTAAAATACTAGTCCAAATATTAAAGGCTCCGTATGCAATGGAAACACATGATCTTGTTTGTACAGAACGCTGTTGCATAAACCTAACGCTGATGGCAACAGCTGTGGAGTTTGTCCTGCTGTGTTATTCATATTAAGACCAGTGGACCGGTCGCCTCTTGTCTACAGTCAAGCATTGAGCATCAAAAAAAAGAAAATGAGGAATTGTTCGACTCTTCAGATAGTTTGTGGCCTGTTTTTATAGCAGACGCTGCTATTTCTTTCCACAGCAAGCATAAAATAGTATAATATGTTGACTTTTATACTTTCAGACACAAGATAAGGAGTTTGGAACATTGTATTAAATAGGCTATTTTCATGAGGCAGCCAACAAAATTGGGGAAAATCTTTTCTTCACAGTTTGAAAGCATGCAGCATGATAAAAGATCAGGATTCTTATGTGGGATTGAAGAGTGGTGAATAGAAACAGGTCAAAATTGATGGGATTGTATTTGTTTCAAATTAGGCATAACATCTCACGTACTACATCAATGTACTATACCCTACAGAAAAATCCCCATAGCTCTCGTCCACCAAACTAAAACCATTATTGTATTTGCTAACTAAAACTGTTAATGTTTTTGTTTACTTTTACTTTAAAAATTAAAGAATTACATGTAATTCTGAAAAATTAGCTGCCTCCCAATTCGCATACTATCCGTCCTAAATAGCATTTGAAAATCATAGTATGTTGATGAGAGTATGCCAAAGGTTCCCGGATGGTTTACTATTTCTGGTAAAACTTTTAAGTGTAGAAGCGTCCATACTCTAACCGCTGATATAACCCACAATACATTGTGTGTTGGACGTGAATTCGATTAGAACTACAAACGCATGTGAAAAGCAGAGAGGCTTCGGTAAAGATTTATGCATGACTGTTAATTAATATCTAGCCAACTCGAAAATATTTCAATCACGTTTTCTGTGTTATATTTCATCTGCAACAACAATACTAACTTATAAAAGACGTGTTTGGACATTAACGTCTGAATGCATAATTATCCAAAGAGCTGAGGAGATTTCTCTGCATGAAAGACTCGTGAATGGCAGATTATCCTGCTGCTCCTTCTCCATTAAGGTAGGAAATTAAATTTGACAGAAATGTGGATGATGTGTTGATGATTGACAGAGCTCATAACTAAGCAACATAACAATCTGTTAACGAGGAAGTAGTACTGTAAGTCCCAAAGCTTGCATTCTCTTCTGTTACACACTCAAAAGTATATACTTTTCCTATAAAAAAAAAGTACATACTTTTAGGGTGTAGTATAAGTATGCAAATTGGAACAGATTTGACTAAATAAATTTAAGTTGAAATACTAATTTCTGACATCAAAAAAATGAATAATAAGTTTCAATAGTATAAAAAACAAGACATAAAAGTGCATTATAACAATACATAAAAAAATGCTACTTCAAAACATGAATATATCCTATAAAATCACTGCAAAAAAGGAAAGATTCAGTTTGTTCTGAATGCTGACACATATAATCTAATCCAGCTCTCTAATCCTTCTATAAATGAAACAAACATATTTTAAAGTTATCAGAAAGGGATCATTCAAAAAGGCTAATTAATTCGTTCAGTCTTTATAAATGGATCGTTGAATCACTGGCTTACTTGATTCATCAAAACAGATTCATTCAGAAACGAAGCACAGCAAAGTATAATTGAGGTGCCAATCTGTTGGTCTCCTCCAGCTTTGTTTTAAAGTATTTTTGTTGGGAAAACACATTTTTAATCACATTCACATGCTAATATTCAAGAAAACAGCACTTGTTCTTGTGTGACATTAATTATATTCAGTGTTAAGCAATAACGCATTACTAGTAAGTAGCATTCCTTTTGACGGTAACTATTACTGTAACGCATTACTTTTCAAATACAGTAATTCCGTTATCGTTACAATATGATCTGGCTGCAGTCTAGCCTACATCTTCCTGTTTACAGCGGCAACGCATTATGGGATTGGTGGATGCCAACCAACCACTGTAAAAAAGCATTGTGTACAAGGCACCAGATTGGATAAAAGTAAAGCGAAAGCAGAGAGACCGGGTGCGCGAGAGAGGCCGAGTGTGCACACAAGAGAGAATAAATGAGTGCGAGGTTGGCCAATTGTGCAAGCGAGAGAGACCAAATGTACGCAAGGTGTGTGTGGGCGAGTGACTGAGACTATTATTAATTACTATTACTAATACTACTGTGTTTGTTGCTTCAAATAAATAAGCACACATTTGTTATCTGTATAACAAAATGTAATATTTTAATAGACACAGTGACACATTTCTGTTATATTTCAGAACACGTTATTTAAATGTATAGTGTTGCATTGCTCAGAAAAATGCTGTGATTTATTTATTTTTTTATTATTGTTAAACAAATTTTTACCTTCCATAAGTTGCTGACATACCACATTTAATTTGTGGTTAGTTAGAAAATTGCTCATTGATTTCATTTTTGAGCACCTGTTTTTTTTTTTTTTTTTTTTGAATGCATACAATTTATTGTCTATAATAGCAGTTTTTTTTTGGTGCTGAGTTTCACCAAATTGATTCTGAATGATAAATCAGATTACTTTCCCTTATTTATTTCATAAAGGTTTTGTGTTTGTTGTATATTGACACTATTTTCATACTTAAGCTGTGAGGGAACATGTTTAAGGATTTAATACAAACTTGTATGACGCTGAAACAACTTTTGTTTTTGAATATATTATTCAGCTGGTTTATCACCTTCTGATATTTTCATTTTTGTGCTGCTGGTCTGACTTAAATAAATAAGTGTTCAATATTACTTTTTATTTAAGTTTGTCTTGTGTTTTGGTTGTGAGAATCCAAATTAATTAAAACTGTGAAGTTGATCAACAGTGTATTCTCCATGCAGCACTGAAGTGACGTTATAAGGGCATTAATGGGAGCATTAAAAAGTTCTTTTGAGTAACTCAAAAATTACTGTTAACAGTAATGCATTACTTTTTGGTGTAAGTAATCGATAAAGTAACTGAGTTACTTTTTGAATGAAGTAACTAGTAACTGTAACTAGTACTGTGGCTATAAATACTGCCTTCTGAAGCTACTTAGGAACACTTCTCTCCAGCTCTTAAGTGGAAAAAAAGCTAGTTTTGTGATATTGTTCACTTGTGATTGTGTTGTGATATTGTTCACTAGTGTTTGTGGTAGTTGGTTTAATCCTTAATGCCAAATTAACATTATTATGCCTCCAATACCACTGTTTATTATTTTGTGTGAAAAATAATTTTGTGTAAGTGCGACCAAAGGGTGTTTATTTTATTTGGTATATCTTTTCACCTGTTTATGGTCGAGAGAGGAAGCTCAGGGAAGTTTACGTTGTTGATTTTCATCTTGGATTTTTTGCATTAGGTAAGCTAGTCCTCTAAACTTAGTTAGCTCCCTTCTGTTTGTTGTTTTAGGCTATACTCACTCAGTTTGACATCTAGTTTCTGTTAAAGTTCCTATATTTCTATTAAATAAATTCTAATGTTTATATTTTTCTAAACCTTGTGCTGACTCTTCACTCTGGGGCTGAGGATTGAAGTGTGTTCTCCACGTTTATTTTTTTTATTAGTTCTAATTCAAAATTATTTACCAAATTTGAATCTTCTTTGTTACACCTTTTAAACAAAACTTCTAGACTTAAAAAAAAAGGTTGTAACACTAGTTACTATAGACTGATTTCACACGGCCGCCATTTAAAAAGCGAAAACGAGGCTGCGGTGGGAAGAAACCTGGAAGTATCGCCTGAATCACACAGGAATGGCTGGCTGTATATCTTATCAGCGAAGAGAAAGTGACACAAATTTATAATTTCACCGTCTTCTGAGTGACCCGAAGTTCCATTCTGAATGGAAAGTGAAAATAAAAAGGGATATCAGACCTAATTTTCAGCTAAGTTAGGGGAAATGGCACTAGTTAGCTAACGTTTTCTTTCCCAAACACACGGTTAATGAACTGATTTTTTCACTATATTAGACTTGTCACGATACTGAATTTCGGTACTGAAATAAAAAACCTGAAATTTCCCGCTAACATTTAAGCGATATTGAATGCAACACCATTGATTTGCCATAGTATTCACCAGTGCTCAACAGAAATGACTGTGATTGGCCGTGGAGGTCATCAGTTCACTGCACTTCACATATGTTTATAGAGTGCAAACACAGACGAGTAATCGACTGATCTTTGCAGCTTTAAATGCTCCAGTGTTCGTGTATCTGTGTTTGTACTCGGTGAAGAGTGGTGAATTGATGACCTTCACGGACAATCACAGTCATTTCTGTTGAGCACCGGTGAATACTATAGCAAATCAGCAATGTTTAAGAGCGCGCTCAGTGGAACTTAAAGGTTAGTAGGAAATTTTTAAGTTTTTAAAACTTCAGTACCAGGACAACACTATTAGACAACACGAGGGTGTGCTACAGATGACTGCATTGTTTTATCGCTCACCAGGTTACATAGGCTGAAGCAGGGAATCCCCCATGGTGTTTACCTGGTGCCATTAACTGAAGCCTAGGAGGACACTCTTAAAGAGATTGTGATTTTTGTTTAATGTCTAATATCCATTTAATTGTTTAAATTAAACTTAACTGAATAATATTAAAGTGATGTTTACACCATATCTGCATTTTTAAATCGCGGCAACAGCTGGAGGTTTGTAGACCACAGCATGTTGTTGCAATGTTTACAATGCTGATATTATACTTCTGGGTTTCTTCCCACCACAGCCTCATTTTTTGCTTTCCTAACTTGAATTGCAGGGCTATTCAGTGACATGCTTCATAAGTGACATGCTCCATGGCAGCTCACACATTGTTCAAACAACTATCATGATTATTATAAAATAGAAATATTGCACAATACATTCATTCATTCATTCATTTTCAACCACTTTTTCAGGGGCAGCAGTCTTAGGAAAGAACCCCAAACATCCCTTTCCCCAGACACTTCCTCCAGCTCCTCCGGGGGATCCCGAGGCGTTCCCAGGCCAGCCAAGAGACATAGTCCCTCCAGCATGTCCTGGGTCTTTCCTGGGGCCTCCTCCAGGTGGGACATGCCTGGAACACCTCCCTAGGTAGGCGTGCAGGAGACATCTGAAACAGATGCCCGAGCCACCTCAGCTGACTTCTCTACTCCGAGCTCCTCCCGGGTGACAGAGCTCCTCACCCTATCTATAAGGGTGCTCCCTCCCTGCCTGCGAAGGAAACTAATTTTGGCTGCTTGTATCTGAGAACTTGTCCTTTTTGTCAAGACCCAAAGTTCATGACCATAGGTGAGAGCAGGAACATAGATTGATCGGTAAATCGAGAGCTTTTTCTTTCGGCTCAGCTCCTTCTTTACCACAGCGGACCGATATATTGACCGCATTACTGCTGCCCCTGCACCAATACGCCTGTCAATCTCATGTTCCATCCTTCCCTTTCCTCATGCTGATTCTCATCCCAGCTGCGTCACATTCGGCAGCAAACTGCCCCAGTGCATGCTGAAGGTCCGTGTTTGATGAAGCTAACAGAACAACATTGTCTGCGAATAACAGAGATGAAATCCTGTGGTACCGAACCGTACCCCCTCCAGCCCAAGGCTGTGCTTTGAAATTCTGTCCATAAACATTATGAACAATATCTATAGATTAGATTGCAATATATATAGATTATAAATATTGCACAATACATAATATTACAATTAACTCATAATAATACATTAACAAGGACATCATCAAATCACATGTAACCCTATCCTTGTAATACAGATTTTACATGTAATTTTCAGAAATCTGACCGCATGATAAAAATGCCCTTGTCAAACATGAAAGTCAATAACACCTTTTAGTTAAAGCAAACGCACCAGATGCCCAGACTGAGCTTTGACCTCTCACCTCCTGCTGTGTGATGTCCAGGATGCGCTCCAGGGTTAATTCCTCAAAGTACAGACGGTCACACTCATCAAAGTCCGTACTGACCGTCTCCGGGTTATGGTTCACCACCACTGTACGCTTGCCCATCTGTCTGAGGGCACGAATGCTTGACACGGCACACCAGTCAAACTCCACACTGCTGCCTGTGGGGGAGAGGAGCCAAACGCTGGCCTGACACACTCCTGCACTAATTGCTCATTAAAACTAATGAAGACAGTACATTAATGGGTTGGTGTGAATTGAAAAATCACAGGATTATTATGGTTAAAAAAAAAAAAGATTTCAGCTCACCAATGTGATATGGACCGCAACCAACAACCATGGTGCCATGGTCCTTAAAATCCAAATCATGCTCCTGTAGACAAGAACAAAACTACATTTGGTTAATTACTGAGTTTATTCTCTCATCAGTTCATTTTTTACTTAAGCCTGCAGCTATTATTTTTTTCCACTCTATTATCCAATTAATTTTTAAACAGAATTATTAAACATTATTAAATTATTTTAAATACAGTTGAAGTCAAATTTATTAGCCCTCCTGTGATTATTTGTTTTTCCAAATGTTTCCTAAATGATGTTTAACAGAGCAAGGAATTTTCACAGTATTTCCTATAATATTTTTTCTTCTGGAGAAAGTCTTATTTGTTTTATTTTGGCTAGAATAAAAGCAGTTTTTAATTGGTATTTTAAAAGGTCAATATTAGAAGCCCTCTTAAGCAATATTTGTTTTCGATTGTCTACAGAACAAACCATCATTATACAATGACTTGCCTAATTACCCTAACTTGCCTAATTAACCTAGTTAGGCCTTTAAATAGCACTTTAGCTAAATACTAGTATCTTCAAAATTATTTAGTAAAACATATTTTACCTTCACTATTCTAAAACAAAGTTTAATAAATGTTATCCCTCTGTTTCATTCACATGCGACAAGTATAAAGGCTTGGTGCTGTGTCACAGACCACCGCTGACTGCGCACGCACCTCATGAAACCGACGAGGCTTTTATACTTGATGCGTTCACTGTTGAGATATTCTTGAGACCGTAAAATCAGATGGATAAACAGAGAAGTAGAAAATTTCCAGAACTATGTCATATCATTAATATTATAAAAGATTTTTTTAACTAATTATTTTTATAAATTATTTTAATAATTATAAAGATTTTTCTAACCATTCAAGATTTTTTTTTAACTTTGATGCATCACTTGCTTTTGTTCATATCTCGGACAGTTTTACCTAATATAGTTTAGTAAAATGACCATGGGTTGCTCTACAAATATATATTTTAATAATGGCAAGAATAAAAGCAAAAAAAGTACACTTACTAAAAAATACAGATGTTTTTTTTTAGATTTAGCCCACTCCACAATTTACACATTACTGTCTGGCTAGTTTCTGTCCTCTACTTATATGCTAAAAAGGCAATAATGGTCCAACATTCCTGACCATTAAAAAGCCTAGAAAAACAGGGCATCAGTTAAAATATTCCTTTCCAGTTATCAAATAAATAATTTGTTCCTTAATTATAATTTTTTAACTATAAATTTTTTTTAAATTCAAAATTGTAATATTTACATCAGTGTAAAACCTATAAATGATGGAAAAACATATTTCTGTTATTGTGTACCTGGGTCTCCACTTTTGCCATGGCCTCTTTTGGCTTTAACAAACATATACTTCAAGTTTTTCCAAACTTTTTAACAAAAAACTTTCCTACTTTCCCACTGTTGCAATTTCTAGCCAAGAATTATTGGTCATCTGGTTATCCCTATGATCACGCATGGACGGGTCATAAGGATGACTGTACAGGCGTACCTGATTCAGACAAAATCTCTTCAAAGTGATTCATATTCAACTCGAAAGAAACGCAGCGCTGTGCGAACCGTTCGCTCAAGTCTCAAAAAATGCTGTGTGCTCTGCCAGCCGAAATCATGTCACGCGCACCCAAAGCAAACCTGACGTTACATTCGCCGCACGCACTCAAGCGAACTAGCGAACACGTCGAGTATAAACCAGACTTAAAGCTGCCGAGGGTACTTTAGCACATCTTTTTTGGTCCTGTGTTCAAATTCAGAGTTTTTGATTAGACATATTTCAGTTCTTTGCTAAGGTTTACGATTGTGTTTTACTCCCTGACCCAATGATAGCCAATTTTGGTTGGTCAGATTATCTGGAGATTCTCAACCAAAATGTACGGTTACCTGTACAGTATGGCATGATCATACCTAAGAAAGTTATCATTTGCTTCTGGAAGAAAATGTTAGGGCTCTTTTTTTCTGACTGGCTCCATGGACTTACCTAAACTTTACATTTGGAAAGAATTAGTTATACCACTTCTGGGAACTCTGCAAAATTTGATCAAATGTGGGATCCTGTCTTTTTTTTCTAACACAACATGAAGACTAATAATGTGGTTTAATTTAAGAACATTTGTAATTTTTTTCTCTCTCTCTTTTGGTCATATATGTCTTGTATGTCGCCATTTTCCCTTGTTTCATGCTTTATTTTACATTTTGCACAGATTATTGTTACATGATGGGGTTGTCTGTCTGATCTTTGTTATTCTATGTCTGCAAAAACTATATAAAAAATATTCAAAATATATAGATATGTTTTTACTGTCATCATGGCAAAGATAAAGGAAATCAGTTAGTAACTAAGTATTTATTTAGGACATTTCTAATAGTTACTAATTATAAGAAATTAGTTATTAAAACTATTATGTTTAGAAATGTATTAAATAAATCATATTTGCATTGAAAATAAATTAGGGAAAACAATATACAAGGGGGCTAATAATTCTGACTTTAACTGTATAGTTAAAAAAATTTATAACAGGTAATAACGTACTGAAATCAGTAATTTTTTTTCATAAATTTACTCCAACTCCAACTTTTTATTTACTAAATCTATCTTAATAATTGTCTGAATAAGTAATACATGCAAACTGAAAAAGCTGTAGACGTTAATACTCAGGCTGAAAAAGCTTTCATTTTACACTAAAATCACTGAGAAAGATGCTGTAGAAAAGACTGGACAGGAACAAAAACTGCCTGACAAATCAAAGAATTAACATATAGTCTGAGCAGAGTGGTTTACCTGACCATGGTAAGTGCAATATAAATAGTTGGTGGCTGCAGGGTATTCAGCAGCAAGTGTATCGATCTGAAAAAGAGCACAAGATCCATTTATCATGTAGCAAAGGTCACTATAACTGCTGTATCTCAGGTCCAGCTTCCACCTGGTATAAACATGCATTTTCAGTTATCTAATCACAGGTTTTCAGCCAAGATACATTATCATTTCCACTTTACATATGTTGACTAGTCTCTCATGATCACTTGCATTTAGGTTTTAATAACTTTGTATATATCATTCTAACACTGTTATTTTATTCAAATTATGAAATACAAAGGGCTCAGTGGTTAGTACTGTCACCACACAGCAAGAAGGTTGCTGGTTCGGTTCTGATGAATAAATGGACTAAGCCGAAGGAAAATAAATGAATGAATGAAATACAAAAGAGTTCTGAGTATTGACCACATGAACAGTATTTCAAAGTCCATTTTTATGCATGAATACCTTTGAACGTGCCTCTGTTGCCTAGCAACTTTCTGCTAACAAAAACATAATTTTTTGATAGTAAAAACCTAATTTTACCCCAGACATGTCTTTTAAAACAGCATTTTCACAATGATAATTGCAAGAGCTGTTCAAGAGAATCCCGTATTGTTACATCCCAATGTTGACAGTACAGCTTGTTCCAGTGTTAAATGCCTTAGCTGACAACTAAAATCAGAGGCATGTAAAAAAAATATGCTTATTTTTATAAACAAAGGCCACATTTTAAATAAGTAACTCGTACAAAGTAATGTAATTAATTTGTAATTATTGTTAAACCTGCTCACGTGTGTACAGCTCGATTTTTCCAACCATGCATGCTATGTATGAGCAGCTCGCACATGCCCTTTGAATTATTTTTAACACTACTTAGTTTGTGATTAAAAGTGGGAAGAGAATGAAGGATATCTGCTACTATATTTTAAAAAGGTAAAAGACATTTGCATCGATAACTTTTGAGAAAGAATTATTGATGTTATCAAAAAAAGACATGTCATTTATTCCATATTGTGACTTATGGCCAGTTTCCACTGAGTGGTCCGGTATGGTATGGTTCGGTACGCTTTTATGGTCGTTTCCACTGTCAAAGAGTACCTAGGACAACAAAAGGGTACCAAAAGGTGGATCCAGACGCGCAGCTGAAAGCTACTGGTTTACAGAGGTACGTCACTACCTTGTGCACAAGCAGAAGAATGAAAACAAAGAAATCGCCAAATTTAAATACACAGCCGAGACATTACACCGTAATAATATATACATATAATAACGAGCCATGGTCGACCCAAGCTCAAACAAACCTTGTCGTCATCTTGATGAACAGTCACAAAGCCAAGAAGAGCAGAATCTACCCTGTGCCCCGTAGTTGTTTACAAGGCCGTCTAAAGCGTGAGCGATTTTGCTTTCTCGCAAAGCACTCACCGCACGTCTTTATTTGAAAAAAAAAAAAAAAACGAACTTCTTCAGCCGATGATAATAACGTACACATGATTATTGAAGTGCTTCTGACACTCTTTCAGAAACGGACAAATGTGAGAGTGAAGCATGAAAAAACAAAGGAGAAGCCAGAAAAAACAAAGGAGCAAATGATTTTTTCAGCAACCTAAAGCATGAACAAACTGCCATGTTTAACTATTATCATCACCTTTTGGACTATTATGAACTCGGAAAGACAAATTTACATGTGCTGGTGACAATTAAAGTTGCTGATGAGAGGTTTGCACTGACTGTAGGCTATATGTTGCGTGTTTTTGCCAAATAAGCCAAATAAGGACTAAATGAATGCTGTGTGTAGTTTTTCTGTAATTGGTAACATATCAGAAACTGTAAGGGTCTGTATGTGTTCATATATGGTGCATTAATTTATTTATTTTATATAATTGCAGATTATCATTGCACTATTATTGATCTGCAGTTATAATCAAATCCTGTTCATAGAAAGGTTAGTAATGAATATTTATACACAAGTATGTATGTGTATAAAACATTTGTTTTGTGAGAAGTGCTTCTCATATGATATGTGAATGACCCGTACAGCTTTACTTTGAACTTTCCTCGAGCGAGAATAGCGTCAACTAAAACTTTCTGTCATACACCATGCCGACCAAAATAGTACCATTGGTACTCTTTTGGCAGTGGAAAGGCAAGCCTGATAAAGGTCACCCATACCGGACCATACTGTGCCACTGGAAATGGGCCATTAGAAAGTACATCGTCGGCATTATTGCTGTAAAAGTCTACCTCCATCTAGCATTGTCCACTTGTGATAGGACTGACATAAAAATTCAGCATAATACCAGGTGTAAAGAGGGCCTCAGTCACAAAGATGTTTTTGCCAATGAGTACAAACCTGTTTGACCCAAGGTCGAATGTTCTGGTTTAGCCTCAGCACTCGAGCTTCTCCCTCTGAGATGTCCATAGCCTGGCCAACCTGACGGTCCGAGAAACCATCCATCTTGGCTTTCAGTAGTAGATCTCTCGGCACTGTGGCACTGAAGGAAACAGCATTTAGAAACTCAACACAATGCACTGACCTGAAAAGTTACAAAGCAGAATCTTAACTACGTATTGTTGCTCTGAACTGCTTGGTTACAAACTGTAGAACTTTCTGATCTGCTTTTAAAATATTTTTTGTAAATACATGAAAAATTATCAGAGGGTAAATGTTTTTTGAGATAAATAGCAAACCATAGACCTTTGATCATCACAGAGTTCAAGCCTCAGTGTACATGGGAGGAAAGAAAATCTCCAAAATAAACCTTTGCTAAAAATGCTTAATACTTGTTTTCACATCAATATACAACATTTGAACTAAGATCAAAGGGAAACTGAATTAAAACTTGTTATTTTTTTTCTTCCTTGACATTGATGCTTTATTAGCTATGCATGGACATAAAGCAATTCAGGTGATCAAAACATCAGTTCAACTTTTTGATCTATGTTGATTTAAAAAAAAAAATACCACTCTTTATTTTTTTTATAAATGTATGCAAGACGCCCTCACTGCATTTATCAACATGGCAAATAGCATTCAAATCAGCAGGAGTGTGAGACAGTAGCAAAGGACAAACAGTAACAAGCACTCCACACCATCCCACACACCAAAAGTGAGACTTTACTCCATATTGTGCTTAGAAAGGTCAGTACTCGACTGAAAGTAGCCAAGTAATTAAAGGGACAGTTCACCCCAAAAAGTTAAAGTGAATTATGAATTACAAATAATGTTCAGTTTCTTGTACAAACTATTTATTTCACTTCATAGGACCTTGATGTGTCATAAGGAGCCATACGTTTGTTTGTTTGTTTGTTTGTTTGTTTGTTTGTTTGTTTGTTTGTTTGTTTGTTTGTTTGTTTGTTGACTGCCTACATCATAGATCTACATTTACCTTCAGAGTGAATTGCTAAAACACAACTGGAGTAAATATGCCAGGTTCTCAAATCTGATTGACTGACAGCTGTGAGATATTAAAGCAATATCAGTACTCGTATAGCACCTTCACCCTTGTGTATTACTTGGCCCACACTAGGACTAAAGAGGGACTAAACAACTTACTACAGTTTGAAAAACATTGCAGCTGTTGGACAACAGAATATACTTTTGAGGCTTTTTTTAATCAATAATTTAGTTGTTTAGATTGCAACTATGCAGTTTATTTATAAGGATAGTGCCTATTTTAAAATATTTCGAATTTCAGAGATTCAGCACGTCAGCAGCCATCAGCCTGTCGTACTGAGGAGAGCAAAGACAGTTGATGTTTCACCACAAGATGGCGAGAGAGACCTTAGGGGAGAAAAACTCAAGGTAAACATCTGATCAAATCTTTATAAAACAAGTAAGTGACATTCTAAGTCGATCTTTCTTTTGTATGTTGTAGTGCTGTATTTATACTATAGTAATCTGGTAGTGTTTGCTTTGCTTTGCTTTGCTTTGCTTTGGCTTTTTCTGGGTTAATTATAGTGCTCTCCCGCAGAGAAATACTGGGAAATCTCTGTAGACTGATGGCAATTCATGCCGTTCAGCCTTATAATCTTAAAATGTGAGCAAAATCAGCTGTTTTGTCATCACTTTAGACATTACGCTAGAGAATCATTCAAATACTATCTCTAAAGTGACGTTGGTGAAGTAGCAAAGGTTTCTGCTGTTCTGACAGTCAGCTGCAGATGTGAATGAATGGCGGAAGAAAGTAGTTCCTCATTCAAAACAGTTGTTGAGACTCCCAGTAATTGATTTCCTTTTTTATATACAAGATTATGCCATTAAACTGTATTATAAACGCAATTTCACACTCGTAGCAGTTAGATATGGCTGTATATCGTCACTGGTGGGACACTAAAGCACTCCATCTCAAGCCAACACACACCTCCCGCCAGTGCCAATATACAGCCATATTGCAGTGCTACGAGTGTGATATTGCTTGTTTTAAAACCAACCAATTATACAATTGCATGGTCATGATACACAAATATTCCACTGCAAGAGTATCTGAAGTGACCAATCAGAATTAAGATCCTATAAAATAAGAAATAATTGTTCATTTACACCAAAATTTTGCATGAAGAATGAAATCAAATTCACATTACTATTTTTTCTTTCATGGGGAATAAAAATTCCAAAAGGTATTTTTACTTATGTCACGATTTAGATTCTACTAAATATTGTGAGATTATATCTTGCAATTTTAAGTTACAAGCTACCAATTCTGACAGTATTTCTCACACTTCAGAGAAAAAAAACTTAAGACAATTATAAGCTTTCAAACAATACTATTATAAAGCAATAAATGTCCATTTTTAAATAATAAATACAATAAATACTATCACATGTTGTACAGCATATATAATTTCAGTAATTTAATGAGGCATTGACTATTTTTGTCAGCCTTAATCATTAAAAATAAATCTTACTGCTATTGACTGAACAACATTAGTATCACAATACGTGTAGATTTCCTAAACTCAGTGATTTTACTAATCTATGTTAAAAGAGCAAAATTAAGATTAAGATGTACATATATAAATTCCCATGATCAATCGCATGCATTACAAAACAATGCACATTCATGGTATACAAGCTTATTCAACCATATATAGACCTTCACCATAGCGCCCAGCGTCTTCCGGTAGGATGCTTAGAATTTCCTTTTAAAGTGTTTACAACTGGTAAATCTTGATCCGAAAATGGTTGACAACACCGTTTTGAGTGGTGTTTTTGTGATCCACAACTTTGATTTTGAAAGACGTGTGTTAAAGCGTTATACTTTTTTCAGACGCGGTTCAAGCACGAGAGAAAAACGTTCTCCTAATTCGGTGTCTGCTGTCAGATCAGATGCTGAAATACAGCATCAGTGTTCCCGACCTGTCAGCTATATTGTACTCAGCAGCTCTTCAATGCACACACACATGCAATGGATCACTGCATTATAGAACAACTGGCATGATGTAACATTAAGCCATGCAATTTCCAAAAAAATAAAAGTATGTTACTGATACTCTGCTGGCTGATTTGCATGTTGATTGAATTCGGGGGCCGTTTATGTTTTATTTAGTTAGTTTTTCTTGTGTATTATTTACCATAATATGTGTTGTTGTTTTTTTGTCATTTCAAAACGCCACTTTATTTTCACTTTGTGTCACTTATTCAATCAATGTGTTAGTGGGACAGTATGTGTGTGTGTCAAACATTTTGGTAAATTACATTTGTTTGAGTTGGTTATATATTTAAAAAAAAAAAAAAGAAAGAAAGAAAATGATCACTTTTGCGATGACAAGGCTCCATTTAAATGGCACAAGATGCCGTCTGACAATGGTGGTAAATGACTCACATATGTTGTTTTTTATTCCTATTACATTGTATTTTTTAAATAATCAGTCCAGAAGGTGGTGCTGATCGACAGTAGTATTAGTTCAAAGATGTTAAAAGCAAGTAAAATAGATTAAAACTATCGTTTCAAAGCAGTCCGAATGTGACTCTTTATGCGCATCAGCTGCCGACCGGAAGTTCTTAGCATCCTTCTTACGCATACACGCAAAGCATAATTGGTAATTTTGCGTTATAAGAAAAAGGTTTATAAGCCATGCTGATTAAATGGATTAGCATCAATAAATATTTGATTAATCACTGGCATCTATAATGGCAATTATTTACCATGGGTTGATTTTTACCATTTTAAGCTGGTTGTTTACCCAACCCTGTTCCTAAAGGCACACCAACTGTACACATTTTCAACCTCTCCCTGATCAAACACTCATTGAGTACTTTTACATGAACACCAATAATCCGATTTTAATGCGATTAGGACAATACTCTGATTAAGAGTCGACCATGTAAACAGAGATTTTTGATCAATTTAATCTGATTAGGGTCATAATCGAACTACGTAAACAGAAATTGAATTAAGACCTGTGAAGTATGCCAATTTTAGTCACATTATTGAAGTGCAGTACAGACATGTAAACACTGCAATAAAACTATTACCGTCGTGAAGGATTTTAGCCGCAGTTTCCAACAGGATATTCCATACACACACGGCTATTTGACACTATTCTCTGCACCTACCCAGTCAGAGAAGGACCACAGACACCTGCATTGCGAAATGAGGAGGGTTTTTTTCCATAAGGCATGCGGTATTAAATTCTATTAAAACAATCTTCCAGCTGTTCCTCACATCTAATATCTTGTTTGTCACGGGGGGCATGCACGAAATGTTCCTAAATAAAAGTGAAAGTGCCAAACTGCAGTTAAAGTTGACTAATAAAAAATGAAACACCTGAAATTACATGAAACTCCGAAGGGAAACGTGGAAAGTGCAGTGATGCAATGACGTTAATTGAATTATGTGGTATAGCATGTAAAACAGAATCATGAAAGGAACATTCAAAAAGCAACTCATGTAAACACCTTAATCATAGTATTGTCTTATTCAGATTAAGGCAAATAATTCGATTACTGATGTCCATAGACACACATCTGTGTACAAACCCCATGCAAAAGTGAATGCTATGTAACAGGTTCTCCTTAAAAGAGTAGTTCACCCTAAAATTTAAATTACCCATGCTCAAGTGGTTCTAAACCGTCATACATTTGTTTCATTCGTTTGACAATAAAAAAAGATACTTTGAAGAAAGCTGAAAGCCTGTATCCACTGACCTGCATCCACTGACCATAGTACACAGGTTACAGGTTTCCAGATTTCTTCAAAATATCTTCTTTTGTGTTCAACACAAGACAGAAAGTCAAACGGTTTTAGAAAAACAAGTAAAAGATGAGTAAACGAAGTCTGAACTTTCAGTTTAGGGTGACCTATCCCTTTAATCCTCGAAATGTGTCGGAATGTGACCATTACACTCTCTCACCTTTTATACTGACCCAGACGCTGCTCCATCTCAGTAATGTGCTTGAGTTTGTGCAGGAACCACTTGTCTATGGCAGTCAGGTCATGGATCTGATCAACGGTCACGCCACTGTGCAGGGCCTTAAGAAACAAAACAATCCCCACAATGCCTAAAATCAGCAGACGCTACAATAAATGGCTCGAACATAAACAGGCTTTTCTAATAAATGACCGTGATCTACAAGAAATTGTTAGGTCATTGTTAAATGAGAAATAATGGCTCCTGATTGTTGGCTGTTAGCCTGCGGTGTCCCTTGAATACAGAACAGAGCTCAGCGAGCTGTAACTCGTTGTTGCTGTAGCGCCGTGGAGGGGGTCGAGGCCCCTGGCCAATCAGGACGCAGCACTTAATAGCCTGTCTGCTTAATAGGAGGCATAACCTGCTCTGAATACAATTATGTGCCTGGAGACTAACATCCAACTCCAGTCGTACAACAGCGAGACCAACCTTGAGAGTTATTGATGTCTCGTGTCTTTAAAGGATTTAGCCTATTATTCCTTAATAAATCTGCCAGCATCGGTGTGTTCATTTGACACCCGCATGACGCATTTTTTGACAAGGAGCAGGTTTTCTTCACTTGAGGCAGACTATTTCCAATCATTGTCAAGAAGACGTGGAAGAGTTTTGTGTTATCCTGAAGGGGTTTGTTTTGAGATAATGACCGGCTGACTGTACATTATAGTACTACATTCACAGTTACTAACAAAACAAATAAATAATTGATCTAAGCTGAAACAGGAGAAGCAGCAGAGGAATTCGAAACTAGAAGATTGGTTGGCAGCCACAATGGGTCAATTATTCACTTTATTGTACAATTAATAAAACATAATGCAGAGACTGGCCAATCAAAATAAAGGCCAGTCTGAGTCGATCTTTAAAGCTGTGGTTTACTTAATCGTATGCTACCACAGCATATTAATATTATTTAGAAAAGGTACAGTTTCTATTTCCTAGGGCAAGTTTTCTTGGCCTTCAAGAATCAATTCTGATCAGAATATTACACTAAATGTTTTAGGCCTTGCACAAGTCATAATGCATTATCGTGTTTTTTGCATTCCAAAACTATTTGGACCTGAACAATTTAGATTTGATTAATATCTGCAGTGCTTTCAACAGGTTTGAAATATACTTGCGGTGGTAGCCGGATTGAAACACATGTTTTACTCACAGCACATAAATGGTTAACTACATGCGACAAACAAAAAAAAAATCTAATTTTTAACACTATTTTTTATTTACTGTTATACACAGTTTTTTTTTCAATTGGTTAAAGATTTTTTAAAAATGTAATAATAAAAAAAAAAAAATCACTGGGCCTATATTTCTTACTCTATTCAGAAGCCATGTGTACCCACTGACAGGTAAAAATCTGCTGCTAATATTTTGTACAGTATTTTAGATGTAGAAATTATGTAATATATAAACATCAAATTAATACAATATACAACAAATGAGAAATAAATGACTTAAAAAGGATTAAAAACAGACAATATCACAAAAAAATTGAATAATTACAAGAATAAAAAGTGTCAATTATTTAAATAAGGCAAATGAGTTGATTAATGTTACGTGTTTGTGTTGTTTGTGCCCTGTTGGTGTTTTCTCTTTCTCTCTCTTTCTCTCTCTCTCTCTCTCTCTCTCTCTCTCTCTCTCTCTCTCTTCAGGGTATATGCAGGAATCCTCAAGGTAATTTCAATGCCTTTTTAAGACTTTTTAAAGACCTTCTCAGAATATTTTAAGACCTCATCGCCACTTCAAGTTCTAATCAGTATCAAACTTTTAACTTATCAAAGAGTTGTAGCTAAATAAATCAATGGAGCACAACCATGCAACAGAACTCAGATAAGCTCGGAAGAAACAAAGCTTTAATAATAAATCACGTGGTTGTTTTCAGCGACAGGCTACAGCCACAGTTTAAACTCGTCTTTCTTTAATCTGGAGTACGCAAACTTACATTTTCCCATTTTGCCGTCTGTTTTTTCTATGGTTTCACTACATGTGGAGAGGGTCATACACCTTCCCGTGTTTGTCGCAAATTACGTGACATTACCCGGATGGAGAAGCTTAGCCGGACGTGCCCTTGCCCGAACCAATTGCTTGGATTGAGCATGTCATTGTTAATATTAGGAGGAAACAAAATTTTACACGCTCGAACAAAATTTGGGACCTCGTAAAACGTGATTAAGACTTTTTATTACTTTTTAAGGGCCTTAATTTTCTCATCATTGATTTATCAACTTTTAATACTTTTTAAGACCCCGCGGACATTCTCCTCTTGCTCTGTTCTCCAGTATCTGCTACATATTCTCAGATTCCATTCATTGGTCAATCCATCCATCAATCATTTCCTTCCCGCTGACATCCTATTCAATAGGCTAAGACGACCCGGCATAAAAACTTGCGCCAGACCACTCACCAGTCCCTCATTTCCCTCTTGTCCCTCCTCTTTCTGTTGCTGTGTTTATTGTGTTGCGTTAAGAAAAAAAGCCCTGTCTAACTGTGTATTCTGTTGTTGCCCGTTTCTGAGTGCTCACGTATCCGTCTGCTATTTATATCAATCTGTTTATCTGTTTCATTTATTTGTCCTGTTGTTTACGAGGCTCAGACGAAGCGGAGAGGTAAGCAGGTCACATTTTGCAACACGTAGGACTACTCTTGTGTTTAGTACATTAGGTTAGGGGCGAGCGCCACCCCTTGTGCTTTTTGGATAGCCAGGGTAGGATAGTTAGGACTCGGAAGACTCTTCGTGTGTTTATTTATTCTGTTTTCATATATTTAGTTAGTTAGATGCTTCTGGGGAGTTAGATATAGTTTGGGTTTTGTTCTTTACTTTTCTTTAGCTCCGCCCACGTCCCTTCAGCCAGCTCTCTTGTTTTTCCCCATCTTTATGTTTGTCCCAGTATTGTATATATTGTAAATAGTATATTTCTTTCCTTCTTTTTGATTAACTCGTTGTTTTTGTTCACTTTGGTTATTGTAAATGAAAGTCACAGTTTTGGTATATCTGCATTGGTTGTGGTTTGCAGTTCATTTGTATAAATTTATTTCAATTGTACATGTACTGTACATTAAACGTCAAACCCCATTCCCCTAGAATAACATCAGGGTTTGTAACAATCAACCATTTAAAATAGTGTACAAATACTTTGCAGCCAGTTTTAGATGTAATTTCGTCCTCTCTAAGTATATAGTAAAGTTTTTCTGAGTCATTTATTAAAGAATTAATTGTTTAATGTTTCTCTTGCTCTCGCAGCTGTGCGCACTGTCATTTGCGATGCCACGCAAAAGTATGCTTAAATAAAAAGGCAACACAAAAGCGCATACAATAAACGACAACTTTAGAAATCGAAAAAATAAGCCAAATCCCAGACATTTAAGGAGAATTAAAAACCCAGGCCAGATGCATTTTTAAGTGCCAAAAAGGCGCATCTCTGTGGGTTTGCAGAGCAAGTGACTGTTTATGGGAGTGTTGACAGTTCTCCCGCACAATGAACAAGCATGTAGCCTGTGAAACAAGTAAACGAGAGAAGATTCTTCACTGGTTAATCGATTGCGGATGTTTGGTTATTAGACACAAAAAAGTAGGAGGATAATAATAGTATAAAAAAAATAAGTCACCAAATATACAGGGCAGCCGTTAATATACCTGGGTGGCCCGTCCAAGTAAAGTCTATGTGTGGGAAACGCTGTTTAATCTAAATATCTTTCATCTGAAAACACAATGCATCTGATCAAGAACATGTCTCTTTGTTGTAGATATTTTTGATATTTTTGATATTTTAGATATGTTGTAGAGTTGTATTATCTCTTCCAGGTACAAAAGCAGACCCAAAAGCATTCAATTTGTTAAAAGGACAATACAATATACACAAAAAATGACAGAATGGTATTACAGAAAGTCTTTGATTAGAAATTCTTTTAAACATAGTTTTTAAGTGTTTACAAAGGCTGCATGTGTAACAAAAATATTGTTAACAGAAATATTGTAAAATATTTTACAGCTTAAATCAACAGCCTTCTATTACAATAACTATAATTTTATCATTTAATAGAATTTTTTTGTATTTTATCACTGTGATGACAAGTAAATCTGATAATAAGCCTGATCAATAGAAATCTTGAGAAGATGAAACTGCGTCCCTGGATCAAGATAGCGGGAGACAGAAGCAAAGTAATCTCAAGTCAGCCAGAAAACATGTAACTGTGGGCTCTTCTTGAAGATTAGACAAAGTGAGTCATTCTAGATTGGCACATAATAGTGAAGTGAACTGAATGTCAGTGGTATTAGTAAACTGAACAGTGATGTTTCATACGATTTATGTTTAAAGCTACATGTTTATTTGGGGGGGGGGGGGGGGGGGGGGGGGGTTATCCATGGTTGACCCATGACGTTATATTATATTGCACAAAATAATTAAAGACCGTTCAGAAATTAGATAGGGGAGGGGGGTAACATAATGTTCTCGGAAAACGAACGTCGTGTGGCAGACATTGGTCACGGTAACTTTTATTTCTTGGTTTTGTTCCAGAAATGATTCATTTACAAATTAGGCACTTTCAATGCTGTCAAATGGAATTACAAGTCTTAAATCCATTGTAAAAAATGAATTACTGATGCTAAATTTCTGAAAAGTAGCATCAACATACTATCCAAACTGCACTCAAAGTGTTACGAATGATGTAAAAACTGCAGTCTCGTTGATTCATAAATCATGAGCCTGAATTAAACATGACATTTATATTGAGTTGAGCACATTCCGAATCTATCATCTTGTCTGTACTGCACATCTGGGTCACATACCTGGGCGAGAGAGAAAATGCGAGTACTTGAAGGCATGGAAAGCTCTCGCTGCAGGTCCTGCTGCTCTGCCCAGGCTTTTTTCAGAGGCAGACGTGGTACAAAGCCGTCCACTGAGGGATGGCACATCCGCAAAGCCTTCTGGATGCTCTCCTCGAAGCTTCGGCCCACTGCCATGACCTGAAAATAAAAGACAAAGAATTATGGGATGTAGACAAAAGCTCTGCCATTACTGTAAATCAACAGCACTGAATTAAAGAGGTCGCGAACTGAGAAATCAAAATGCACTTGATCTTTTAACATATGAGAGTTCACTGTGCTATAAAAACATTCTGTAAAGTTCAGTTGTCAGAATTTCTCATTAGTCTAGAAAAAGCTTATATTGGAGCCAATCTGCCTAAATGACAGGTTGTGGAATGTGCCACTTTATTATGTAAGAGTGTGTCTAAACTCCATCTCCATAGAGAATGAATGTCTCCTCTACATCAAGGCCTGTGTACTGTAGCTCTATAGTGGGTAAATAACTAAAAATAATAAAGAGCTGCACACGCAAGTCTACAAAGAAACTAAAAAAATTATCTTAACATTAGAAAAGAGTAGATGAACTTATTTTAATGAAGTTCCAGACCGCGTCACTAAAAATTTTGGTCATGTGTTACTATCAAATCAAACCAAACCAAACCAAACCAAACCAAACCGAATCAAATCAAATCAAATCAAATCAAATCAAATCAAATCAAATCAAATCAAATCAAATCAAATCAAATCAAATCAAATCAAACAAAAACGAAATTAAACTAAATTAAACTAAACTAAACTAAATTAAATTAATTAAATTAGGCGTTTCATTCCGCTGTGGTGACCCCTGATTAATAAAGAGACTAAGTCGAAGGAAAATAATTAAATTAAATTAAATTAAATTAAATTAAATTAAATTAAATTAAATTAAATTAAATTAAATTAAATTAAATTAAAATTAATTTAATTTAATTTAAATAAATTAAATTAGGTGGTACATTACGCTGTGGTGACCCCTGATGAATAAAGGGAGTAAGCTGAAGGAAAATTTATTAATTTAATTTAATAATTATACATTTTAGAGTGTGTTCATTTACAAACAAGGCACAATTTGACAGGATTTTCAAAAAAAAAAAAAAAGATGACTGATGCTGAGCCAAATAAATTTTGGATCTGACAGTAATGTCCTGCCAAACAAGTGTAAGTTACTATTTTATATAATAACTGTTCATTATAGCTAACAGATTTGAAATTTACTGAGCAATTATGTTTAGTCATTTAGCAGATGCTTTTATCCAAAGCGACTTAAAATGAAGAAGTAATGAACTGACGATTCATACATTTTTAACATAAACCACAGTAGAATTAAAATCAAAATCAATAACGTTTAAATATAATGTCCAAATATATCCAAACATACCAGTGGCTGTTTACTTCTTACAATCAACCATGCCTATCCAGTTTGTTCTGATGAGGGAATGCTATTACTTTAAAATAGACTATTACTTCTCAGTAGGGATGTAACGATTCACTGTGAGCCGGTTGAAAATCAACGATTCCAACCGGTAGAAATGTTGAATGAATCGTGATACATTTTTTTTAACAGAGGGGGCGCTGTGTTTACAGGCACAAATTCACTTTACCTCCACATCAGCGGCGAGCAAGAGTAAAATGACATCGGTGAAGTGCATAGATATATACATTAGATGTCGCCTACCCTGCTGTTGTCTATTAGAGCGAATGCGTCAATAGAGCCGCCATTTTAGTACAGGGTAGCGCTCCTTTGAAATGAATGAGGGACCAAGGTGAAGTGGAGGACTGTGGCCATCCAAAGCCAGAGAATTACACATATACACATATATCTATGATCGGGAGTTTTCCCCGGTGGTCAGTATGCAAAAAAAAATTTTCAATTACGAAATATTATAATTTTACATCACTTTTCTACATTGATGGATGTGACCGCACGGGCATTGCCGACAAAGCGTATGTGTTTGTGTGCATGGAAATGCATTATCCTCCTTTTCTGTTTAATTTGATCTAATCCATGTCCTGAAACACACCCCCTCTACTGCTTTCACTTCTCACTCTGACGGAGGGAGCGATTCGTTTGTGAATGAATCTCCGTTATGAACGACTCGTTCACTTAGCTAACAATAATACATGATTCTGGCACCGCAGCGTCTTGTTGTCATATTTCATAACATTGTTTGCTTATTTTATTCAACAAAACTAGCATAAGTCTAGAATTTAGTGCGAGTTGGTGCTACTTTGCCTTATGGTGAATGCAGTAAGAGACTGTATTATCATCAATAACATTACTTGTTAAGCACAAAAGTTCATAACATACAAAAACATAAAAAATGAAATCTTACCTATGAAATGTGATGACTTTGTGCTTTGTTTTCTTTGTTTGCTCGTTACTACATCCGTACACAGCGCTAAAGTCCAGCATCTTCACATTGGCACACTGTCTTGACTAGTGTGGTTGAATGACTTTTGTTCTAGGAGCACTGTACAAATGTGGCGGCGCTATTGACGCATGCTCAGGGTCCCTATGTGATATGTAGAGTATATATATATGGGTGAAGTGCGCCAGAACAGAACAACAAACATGATGCACATAAACTGTCAGCACAGTGAAAAACTACTGTGATGGAGATCACATGGTGCATCAGTGTTTTCATAGCGAAAGTGTGAAGATGTTTTTTTAGACTGAAAGAAAAAGTTGCTCTGTTACAGAAGCAGGTACTAGATTATTTTTACCCTCTCCTTTTCAAATTAGTTTATGCATCTTTTAATAATTTGCTTATTATTGTTGAATATTTAAAAATGTTCAAGACTATCTCTTCTTAAGTGTATCACACTGATACTTATACTAATTAATTATACAAGTCATATTAATTATTCACTTTTTTATAATTATGTTTAACTCCTGTCTCTATCTTACTGTATAATTAGTTTTTTTTATAATCAGTCTTTTATGCCAGTGGCCAGTACCCTAAAAGCAGAGGGGCCTATTGACCATCTCTGTACACACTGCTCTGTGTTTTGTGTAAAGACCTCAGCTTAAGCCAGATATGCTGGCATTTCTTTTTAAAAAATTTAAAATCCCAGCACAGTTACATTTTTAGTTTGTTTATATTAATGAGTCTTCTTTAGTTTGTATTATTCTTTTTTTAGATATATAGCAATTTAGTTATGACAGAAAATATATTATTTTGCAAAAAAAAAAAAGAAAAAAAATGAAAGGGCTCTTCTTCACCTTAAACTTGTTTTAAATACTTGTGTTAAAAAATCTTGACAATCGTATCATAATATTAGTATTGTGAATCGTAATCGTGAGTCAGGTGAATCGTTACATCCCTACTTCTCATGTTAAAATGTTAAAATCTTGATAAGGTTATAAATGAACCTCAGGAAACAGTACAAAAAACTATTTCTTAAAAAGGCAGTTCATGACCCCTTTTAACCGTGACACAGACTTGCCAAAATGTGAAATTGGCAAGGAAGAATCAAAATAATAATTTGGTACTAAATTGGTTTAATTAGAGCAATAAATCGTCAGTGTTTGCACCTCTCCAACACTCTTCATGGCGCTGCCGATCTCTCGAGACATCCCGTGGAAGCGGTCCAGATCCCAGCGAGGTATTTTGGTGACAATGTAATCCAAACTGGGCTCAAAGCAGGCAGTGGTCTGCTCCGAAACAGCGTTCTTTATCTCTGGCAGAGGGATGCCCAGTGCTAGTTTAGCAGCTACAAATGCTAATGGGTAGCTAATGAGAAAAAATCAGAAAGCAGCCATATTATAACAGGCACCATTTTCCATAGAAATCAAACTGAAGTAAGAGCAACTTGATAAAAGGTCATAAGACTCTAAAACGACATCTCAATTGTTTCTGTAAGGGGGGGAAATTATGGTTTAAGACTATATATCTAAGTATCATATACAGAAAATAATGAAATTGTTAATTGCAATTATGTTTATGACAATTCATTGGAAGAACAGAATCCATGATTGTGACAAATTGTAAATAATTTAAAATACAATTTGTGATATTTTAAAATGTAATTTGCAGTGCTTATTGCTCAGTGGTGATCATTCTTGCATAGTATGTGTTTACATTATAACATCTATAACCTCTCTCTCTCTCTCTCTCTCTCTCTCTCTCTCTCTCTCCTACACTCTCAGAAATAAAGGTACACAATTTGTCAATGGGGCGGTACCTTTTCAAAAGGTACATTTTTATTCCTAACAGGTCCTTAAACGGTACATATTAATACCTAAACCGTAAAATGTGCACCTCACAGTAACTTAAATGTACAATAGTGAACCTTAAAAGGTACAAAAGTGTACCCTAAAGGTAATGTCCACCAGTATGGTACAAAGTGTACCTTTTGAAAAGGTACCACCAATGTGACACATTTTGAGTGTATATAAAATACTAGTCAAAAGTTTGGGGTCAGTATAATTTTTAAATGTTTTAAAATAAGTTTCTCCTGCTCACCAAAGCTGCATTTATTTCATCAAAAATACTGGACAAATTGTAAAATTGTGAAATGTTATTGCACTATAAAATAACTGTTCAAAAGTAGCTTATCATTTTATTCAATCATTTATTCCAGTGATTTTAAAGATGAATTTTTAGCTTCATTACTCCAGTCTTCAGAGTCATGTGATCCTTCAGAAATCACTCTAAAATTAATTATTATTATTATTATTATTATTATTAATGACTATAGTAATAATTTCATTAGAAAATACATCCAATAAGTAATAAATAAATATTTAATAAATAAGTATTTAACTTTTTTTTTTACATTAAATAAATGCCTGACCCCAAACTCTTGACCGGTAGTGTACATTATTTTATATATATATATATATATATATATATATATATATATATATATATATATATATATATATATATATATATATATATATATATATATATATATATATACAGTTGAAGTCAGAATTATTAGCCCCCCTTTGATTTATTTTCTTTTTTAAATATTTCCCAAATGATGTTTAGGAGAGCAAGGAAATTTTTGGCTAGAATAAAGCAGTTTTTTATTTTAAAAACCATTTTAAGGTCAAAATTATTAGCCCCTTTAAGCTATATTTTTTCAATAATCTTCAGAACAAAGCATCATTATACAATAACTTGCCTAATTGCCCTAACCTGCCTAGTTAACCTAATTAACCTAGTTAAGCCTTTAAATGTCACTTTAAGCTGTATAGAAATGTCTTGAAAAATATCTAGTAAAATATTATTTACTGTCATCATGTCAAAGATAAAATAAATCAGTTATTAGAAATGAGTTATTAAAACTATTATGATTAGAAATATGCTGAAATAATCTCTCTGTTAAACATTCAGGGGGGGCTAATAATTCTGACTTCAACTTTACATATTCTATATTATATATATATATATATATATATATATATATATATATATATATATATATATATATATATATATATATATATATATATATATATATATATATATATATATATATATATATATATATATATACATATACACACATAACTAAACATATTTTTTAAATCTATTTGCATCTCTCTCATGGAAGATCTAAGTATAACCATCATAGAGTTGATAGTTAAATTAATTTACTTTAATAAAATTACTTTAATGTTCTTCCTGCCAGAAGATCATTAAACTTGACCACAACACAATTTAAACAGCCATTCTGTCCAAAAAACTCTTCCATAATGATTTTCTAAAAGGAAATAATAATTGCCCCACAAGGTATTCAAACTATTTTTGCCTCTTCACACTAATCTTTTTATAAGACAACAAAATCTGTTCTGTTGATTCCACACATTTTGTTCAGCTTCTTACAAAGTGTGTGGCATCGAAGCTTACAAAGGATATGGACTGATTTCACACTGAACAGACAGGGTGGTGGGTGGGTGTTTTTAGACTCTGGCTCTCAGCATACACAACTTTGGCTGCAGTCTCTTCTCAATATTTTGGTGACGAAAAATGCAAACCTGAAGATGGTGTGAAACTGACACCTTCAGCTGATCACCAGGAAACGTCTGTTTCACAGGTAAATCTCAAAACAAGCCAAAGAAATGTACACTCTCTGGCATGTGCTCAGCCGAGAATAAAAAAGAAGGAAGATTATCAGGTTTTCTGGTTTTATGATGACGATGATTCTCTTTCAATTTGATTCTGACTACACCCCACCTCAAAAAATGTCATATTATTGTATGTTATTAATATCCATTTATTAGTATAGTATATAATTGAGGTAAGTATAAATGGGAATCTTCTGGACATATCACAATCCCTGACTCTTAAATCTGTAGCATACAATCTTAAATTAACACTTATATAATGCAGTGAGGTCACTTGAACTGAATGTAAATGTTTATTTAGTTTATAAATATTTCTAGTATGTCTATCAGCTGATCCATCAGCAGATCGTTCTTACAGTACACAGTTGAAGTCAGAATTACTAGACCTCCTGTTAAATTTTATTTCTAAACATACTAGTTTTAATAACTAATAAATTTCTAAATTCTCACAAAATTTCTAATAACTGATTTATTTTATCTTTGCCATGATGACAGTACATAATGTTTTACTAGATATTTTTCTAGATACTAATATATTTAGCTTAAAGTGTGATTTAAAGGATTAACTAGGTTAATTAGGTTAACTAGGCAAGCTAAAGTAATTAGATAAGTCATTGTATAACAATGGTTTGTTCTTTAGACAATTGAAAAAAAATATATATATATTGCTTATGGGGGCTAATAATTTTGACCTTAAAATAGCTTTAAAAAATATTTAAAAAAATTAAAAATTATTCCAGCAAATTAATATTTTGCAGGAGGATTAATAATGTTGCCCTCAACTGTATATCTGCTCACCAGTGTAGGGAAAGCTACTTTTAAAAAGTAATAGATTACAAATTACTGACTACTACTGGAAAATTGTAATTTGATTACATTACTAATTTCTTAATGTAAAAAGTAATCAGATTACTAATTACTTTATTTTGAAGTTACTTTTAAAACATAAAACCTACAAATACGACATAAACTGCATTTAATATTCACTGAAAACATTACAATGGGTTGTTCACAGCAGCTTGACATATTCAAAAGACGTTAAGAGATAGTTCGTCCCAAAACTTAAAATTCTCTTACCATTCACTTGTTCCAAACCTGTTTGTCTTTTTTTTTCTTTTTCTTTTTTTTTTACACAAAATAAGACACTTAGAAGAAAACTGGATACCTGTAACCACTGACATCCATAGTATGAAAAAGCACTGCAGTGTTTGGGTGTTCTGTGTTTGTCTGAGGTAATTAGTCTACCGAAATGTGTTTATTCCATACAAAGTATGAAGCTGATCTGTCAGTCCTTGTCACGTGACTCTCGGTTGTCAACTGGGTTCACCTGGAAAATGCGAGTGTGCGCAATATGCGCTCCTAGTATGCGTGCACAAGCCGTGCGCCTCCATTGGAGACAACTAACTTGTGCACGCAAAAGACGCAATATGTGAATGGCCCCATTAACAGCCACACTTTTCTTCACATTCAGAAAATACATTCACTCCCAATCTTGCACAAAAATCCAATTTAAAAATTCAAAAATCTTGTTGGGCCCCTTTGTTTTTGGGTGCCAGTGTCCTCCTTGGCATTGAGTATTGTCATAAAATGCTTACTCTCCAAGTGCTTGAGCTGATTAAGTTAAAAGCAGTCAAGAGATCTTTAGAGACTGGACATAAACAGCAATAATTGTGTTTTTATGCTCAATGAAATCAAAGTAATGTCTGTACTTCCACTTGAAGAAGCAATCAATCTCGCCAGCAGCTATTTCAGCTGGCGTTTTCCAGCAATTTAAAAGTGCATGCTTATTAACTGATGTTGCAGCAGAAAACGTGATTTATAAGAAGCATTTTTTTTCTTCTAAAAACTGTATTTGTAACGTAAGTAACGCAATTACACTGACTAGTAACTGTAATCAAATTACACAAATTTAAAATGTAATTCGTTACATTACTGCGTTCCTCAAAAATGTAATTAGAAAACAGTAACGGAATGCGTTACACCCAACTCTAATGTTTTCTAATAGACGTGACTTTTTTAAACACTCCTTTATTCATGTAAGTGCTCTGTGAAGCTATGATCATAGTAGCCAATCACAGACATTTCTGTTGAGCTTTGTTTAAATTTCAATACAGATTGGTACCGAAATCAATACTTTTTGACAACTCTAACATCTTGGAAGTCAGAATATGAAGCACCATAAAAGTTTAATTCAAATTTTCCCTAAAACCTGTGTTTTTTTTTTTACTATTTAGACATTTTAAAATCCAGTAAAAAACCTAACTACTGTGAAGTTGCAGAACTCACCCTGTGGCTTTGGATGCCAGCGCTGAGCTTCTGGAAAGGCGAGCATTGACCTCAATGATGCAGTACTCCAGGGAGGATGGGTGCAGAGCGTACTGGATATTACACTCTCCCACAATACCCAGATGACGCACAACCTTAATAGCAGTCTCTCTCAGCATGTGGTACTCCTCATTGGACAGAGTCTGACTTGGTGCAACCACAATGGAGTCACCTTTGGGATGAGTAACAAGGGCTGTTAGCGGAAGCTCTTGAAGATTTACAATGCGTGTCCACATGTCATGTTACTGGTGTTTAAATTTACACAGTATGAATATGGATTTGTGTATACAAGGTCAAACTAGGATGACCAAGATGGTGAAAGGAAGTCCCGTTTAACATACAAAAACAGAATATTATTTTTTAAAGTTTTTTAAATGGGTAAATCCATTTAACAAAAACTATCCTAGCAGTATTACAGTATATTAAAATATAATAGTATATAGAAATGTATTTACATTTTTATTTCTTACATATGTAACAATATATTTGTCAATTTATAATAATATTAATAATAATAATAATAATAATAATAAAGAATTAATCCAAAGTACTTCTATTTCAATAATATAAATTTGTAATTTAATATTCATCTTAAACATAATGGGAGTTATTTAAATGGGTACTTCCAATTGACAATCTAAATTAATAGATGTTTATTTAGTGATGTTTAAATATTTAATTTTTTAAAATACTGTAATTATAGAACAAATAATTTTGGAATAATGTAACTATTCCAGACAAAACAATGACCTGACCTGTATGAAAGAGGACACTACCTGACAAAAGTCTTGTCGCCTATCCAAGTTTTACGAACAACAAATAATAACTTGACTTCTAGTTGATCATTTGGTGTCAAAAGTGGCTTGTATGGAAGGCCTCAAGATTACACTTATTTTCCAAAATAAAATATGATCATGCCTTGATTTTTAATTATATGCTCAGACAAAATTCTGGTCACTTAGGAAAAATAATGTACAGTACAGAATATAAAGTCATGGTGCAGTGGGAAAATAATGAATATTGTGTATGACTCCCTTGAGCTTGGAGGACTGCATCCATACATCTCTGCAATGACTCAAATAACCTATTAATAAAGTCATCTGGAATGACAAAGAAAGCGTTCTTGCAGGACTCTCAGATTCTTTGGATTCATCTTCAATGCGTCCTCTATCTTACCCCAGACATGCTCAATATTGTTCATGTCTAGTGACTGGGCTGGCCAACCCTGGAGCACCTTGACCTTCTTTGCTTTCAGGAACTTTGATGTGGAGGCTGAAGTATGAGAAGGAGCGCTATCCTGCTGAAGAATTTGCCCTCTGCTGTGGTTTGTAATGTAATGGGCAGCACAAATGTCTCAGGCTGTTGATGTTGCTATCCACTCTGCAGATATCTCACTGAATGTAACCCCAAACCATGATTTTTCCTTCACCAAACTTGACTGATTTCTGTACGAATCTTGGGTCCATGCGGGTTCCAATAGGTCTTCGGTAGTATTTGTCATGATTGGGATGCAGTTCAACAGATCAGAAATATTTACTTTCTGCTACTTTTCCAAATGATCAACTAAAAGTCAAGTTATAATTTGTTGCTCTTACAACCGGAGTCAACGACAAGACTTTTGTCAGGTAGTGTATGTTCTCCATATGAAATGGTACCTGTGTGGATGCCCAGTGGGTCAAAGTTCTCCATATTGCAGACTGTGACACAGTTATCAGCAATATCTCTCACCACTTCATATTCTACTTCCTTCCAGCCCAGCAGAGACTTTTCCACCAGGATCTGGCTGCTCATAGCCAAGGCCTGCAAACAGAATGAACATAGTCTACTTTTATCATGCCACACCATCTCAAAAGCGGCTATATCAATAGGAATTCAATTTGCCTTGATGTTCTTGAGATAAAAGCATGTACTATTAACACAAACTATAGCATTCAGATCTCAGTTTCATACCCAGTGAAAAAAAGACATTTTTTGAAACTCTAAAGAGAAAAAATGCGAGTTTATTATGGGAACTATATTAAACCTGACGAAAAAATGGCCATTAAAAAAAAACATTTCATATACAGTATGTGAAAGAAAACAGTCAAGTAGCATAACCATTCAGATGAAAAGTAATGGAATATTTTAACTCTGAATTTACTCATGTTTTGATCAATATTTTTAATCATTTATTAAAAATATAATATGCAGAACAAACTAATGAATCTTCTGAAGAAAGATTATGATCTGTCACGATCAAGGATGTCATGAGGATGTATGAGCAATCCAGCAACATAATTTCATTTTTACATTGAGACTGGTAGCTCTATGAGTCAAACCAGTTGGCTTTAGCAATCACTGATTGTCACATTATTGAAGTGCAGTACAGACATGTAAACGCCTTAATCTAACTATTTCCATCATGTAGGACTTTAAGCCGCTTTTTGCGACAGGGTACTCCACACACACACCCAGACACACTCTGCACATACCGAGTCAGTGCAGACCACGGACACCTGCATCGTGAAATGCGGAGGGTTTTTTTTCTTCTATTCAGCATGCGGTTTGAACTTTCATCACTCTTCCAGCAGTTCATAGATGCATCCAATATCTCGTTTGTCACGGTGGGTATGCATGAAATGTTCCCGAATGAAAGTAAAAGTGCCAAACTGCAGTTAAAGTCGACAAATTAAAAAGGAAACACCCGAAATTACATAAAACTCCGGAGGAAATGCGGATAGCGCGGTGACGCAATGACGTTAATCGAATTATGTGCTGTAACATGTAAAACTCGATCATGAAAGGAATATTTAAAAAGCAACTCATGTAAACACCTTAGTCTTATTATTCTCTTAATTTGATTAAAGCAAATAATTTGATTACTGATGTCCATGTAAACGTAGTTGTTGCATTATATACCAATGGTGACATTTAAAATGGGAATGTGTTCCATTTTAAATGCATGTAACTCAAGGATCAAATATCCCTTTAGATTTTGAACAAACTATTATTTTGCCATCTTTACAATTAAAGTCATGCATGCTTAATCTTCAGAAAATTTGGGCGTTTTAACGTAGCATGAGTGTAAGGCCCTGTTTACACTAATACATTTTAGTTTTAAAATGGCGTTTTAGAATGAAAACAATCCACGTCCACACTGGCATTTCACCCAGCGTTTCTGAACAACTCTCCGTCCACACTATACTGCTGAAAACGCACATCACGTGACCATAGACAAACTCTGTCATGCACTGCAGTGATGAGAGCTGTGCACGTCGGACTGTTCATCAAAAATCTACCGCTGGATCTAATCTCACTATATTTGTTAAATGTGATATTTAATTCACCTTATCTATATCTAACGATGCATTCCCTGACTTTGGTCTTTTGAATCTATTTTGTTCTCAGGTAATGTGTTTTGGCTGAGCGTAAAGATAAGTTAATATATTAATTAATGTAACCTTGTACACTGATTCTGCACATTTGACTGATTGCTTGCCTTTATGTCCTATAATGTATAATCTTATTGTAGGTTATACTTTTATAATGGCCATTATTGATTATTAAAACTGATATTCAGCAAAAGAGAGGGTATGTGTAATATTTTCAATGAAAATGAAAGGAGGCAGTTTTGTTATAAGCTCCATTTTGTTATAAATATGCATACAGTGAATATGATAATCATTTAAATGTGTAGCTACACGACGCCTCTACATTTCTGATGTCTGTTAAGTTGCTAATATCAAAATGAAAATAGGCAGTTCCTCATATCATGTTTTCATTTTATTGTCAATAAACTGAAACAGCGTAGCCAGGGTGATGTGAATGAGGTTATAAAGTACACTGTTTCCTTTGAAGATTTACCCGACGTGTCCTCAGGAGTTTGTTTTTCATATCAAACTTGCGAAATCTGAACTTACAAGGAGAGAGAATGCAAGTCTGAACTTTGTTTAGGCTACTTAATATTGAGGAAAAAGCCCCAATCAGATAGGCGAATGTCTGCAGCCACTCATCCGTTTTCAGATGTCTCCGTTTTCCCCCATCCACACTGACACAGAGCAGCAGCGTTTTAAAATGAAAACGGCCTCTTCAGCGTTTTCAAAACATTCCGTTTTTGGGGCTCAAAAACTCTAGCGTAGTGTGGACGGATGGTGTAACCGTAGCAAAACTTATGCGTTTTAAAACTAAAACGTATTAGTGTAAATGGGGCCTAATGGTCAAAAACCAAATGCGATTTCATCTACAGCACATATTCAATACCTAAATATCTTTTTGGATTATAATTCGGTAACACTTTATTTTGATGGTCCATTTGAGTATTAGTAGACTGTCTACTTAATATCTGTTGACACTGATATTTAACAGTCCTTCAACAGACATTTAACTGACAATAAGAAACTTTGCAATTACATGTCAACTTACACTAACCCTAACCCCAACCTAACAGTCTACTTATAATCTAATGATAATTAGTTGCAATGTAACTTAAATTCAACAAACGGACCGTCAAAATAAAGTGTGACCTATAACTCTTAAACCTTTGTAATCATGAATAAGCATTTGTCATTTTAATTTGTAAATCCCTATAGGAGGGTCTATCCCAGGGATATGGAAACAAAATGCAACTCAAAGACTCCAAATTGTTAAATCAAGCCCATTTTCAGTGGTCAGAAACCCAATATGAGTCAGTTTACACACAGCTGATAAGCACTGTATTTCATGAGGAATGCCTGTACTTGTCTGGACTAGAAATGAAGCTTGATTCACTATGAAACAAAATGTCTTCAGTCTCACATGATCATTCTAATCCCATCATGTTGTGTGATGTTTTACAGTGCTTACCTTGTGAGCGGTGTCCTCTAGCTTCTCTCTATTAGCACACAGGCCTGAGCCAAGGCCACCCAGGGCATAAGCTGATCTCAGCATGACAGGATAGCCAATCTCATCTGCTGCCTTCAACGCATCTGCCACCTTCCAGATAAAAACAATCACCAGTACATCATAAACCAACAAATATCTATTCAAATATTGTGCAAAGATAAAATAAACATTGAAAGGTTTCTCTGAAATTTTAAATGAGGTAACATTTAACATCTCTCAAGTTTCGCAAAGCATCTCTCTCACCGTTTTAACAGCGAAACTGGGTGCAATCTTTTCATTGATTTCCATTAGTTTATCTGAAAAAAGCTGCCGGTCTTCAGTGGCCATGATGGACTCCACAGGTGTGCCCAAAACCTTCACTCCATACTTCTCCAGGACACCACTCTGAAAGA
The DNA here is from genome assembly GCA_903798195.1 of Danio kyathit. Classification (NCBI taxonomy): domain Eukaryota; kingdom Metazoa; phylum Chordata; class Actinopteri; order Cypriniformes; family Danionidae; genus Danio; species Danio kyathit. Next base: position 47,609,494 of record LR812527.1, on the reverse strand, counting down.
GCTCCACGCCTGACCCCACACACACACACAGCCACATAAAACATCATCAATCATTTTTTACAGCATTGTCCCATAGGGAAATCTGACACATGGTCATCTATCAACATCTACAGTATAGCTAATATATTTTAACATAAACTGTATGTATATATTTGTAATTCTAATGGTTGAAAAAAAAAAAATGAAAACACAGCCATTTTCGCAACATTTTTAAATATTTGTTGCATTTATTACATATATTTTGTTTACAAAATCCAAACATGAACTTTTATGTTATGTACAGCTGAAGTCACAATTATTAGCCCACCTGAATTATTAGCCCCCCTGTATATTTTTTTCTGTATACAGAGAGAAGATTTTATCATAATAGTTTTAATAACTCATCTTTAATAACGGATTTCTTTTATTTTTGCCATGATGATAGTACATAATATTTTACTAGATATTTTTGAAGATACTTGTATTCAGCTTAAAGTGCGATTTAAAGGCTTAACTAGGTTAATTAGGCAAGTTAGGGTAATTAGGCAAATCACTGAATAATGATGGTTTGTTCTGTAAACTATCGAAAAAAAATATTACTTAAGGGGGCTAATAATATTGATCATAAATTGGTTTAAAAAGAATAAAAATTGCTTTTATTATAGAAAAAAAAAAAAACTAATACGACTTTCTCCAGAAGAAAAAATAATATAGGAAATACTGTGAAAATTTTCTTGCTCTTTTAAACATCATTTGGGAAATATTTGAAAAACAAAAACAAAAAAAACACTTTAGGTTTTAACTTCAACTGTATGTAATTTGCATTTAATGCCATATGTCAGATTTCTATATGGGGTTAAAGGAGTCATATGTTGCAATTTCATGTTATACTGTGTCTTTGGAGTGTTACAAGCTGTTTGTGCATATAAAAGATCTTAAAGTCTCAAAGACTAGACCCTCAAACTTAACACTCACCCATGACATCCTAAAACACCTCATTCCAACAAGGCCCTCATAAATCCACGTCCCTCGGTGGGAAGATTGTCAACACACCTCTCAAATGTATACGCAAAGAAAGAAGGTATAGTTTCCGATGAGGATGTTGAGGAGATGCTGTGTGTTTTGATATGAAAGTAAAACTACTTTCTTTGAACAATAAAACCTTTCCAATTTGTTCCGCTCAAGTCAACACTATAAAAATGCTGGGTTACACACAATTCCTTTATGTTGTCGCAACACAGATCGATTAAGTTAACTTCACTGTTTTTGCTCATTTAAGTTGACTGAACATAAAACAATTAAGTTGTCCCAAAAAACCTTAAGAATTGTGTAGATTCAGTTCATTTTAAATAAGTACTTTGAACAAGCAGCTAATAAACTGGATCAATCAGCTTGGTTAACTGCATTTTCTGGATCACATTCAGCTTTCAATTCATAAGGTACTAAGGTTGTAACATTTCTGTCACAAACTTTAAGTATTTGTATAATTGCAATGCCTGGATAGCTGACCAATCAGAGCACATTGCGCTTTTCAGAACAAAGACCCCATATAGAAATCTTATATATGGCATTCAATAAAAGTTCATGTTTGGATTTTACACATATAATATAGAGGAGTTGGACAATTAATGGTTGGCTTCACTCTGGGCATGCAACAGTCTGGGTGGTATCGTTCTTTGGGGCTTCTCCATACCATAACTCTCCCGGATGTGGGACAGTGAAGGTGGACTCATCAGAAAACAATACATGTTTCACATTGTCCACAGCCAAAGATTTCTGCTGCTGCCATCATAGAAACTGACATTTGTCATTGGTACGAGCAACCAAAGTTTTGGCTACAACGGCCTGGCCATGTATATTGACCCTGTGGTGCTCACAATTAATTCTGCAGTGAGTTGGGCAGCTGTGTTTTATGTTTTATGGATACAATCCAGGTTAGCACGTGGACAGCTTCCTTTCAGACAGCTTCCTCTTGCGTCCACAGTTACTCCTGTTGGAAGTGGTTTGTCCTACTTGGTGGTATGGTGACATTACCCTGGAGGCCATGGCTCTTGATACATCACAAAGACTTGCTGTCTTGGTCAGATGTACCAGCGAACCAACAATTTTCCCTCTTTTAAACTCTGATATTTCATCCGTAATGTTGTGTGCATTGTAATATTTTAAGCAAAACTGTGCTAATACACTCCTATTTAAACCTTCACACTCTCCTTCCAGTGTTTCAGTTTCATTGTCCTGCCCCTGTATATGTAATAAATAAAAAATAAATGTGTTTCAAAAAGGCGGGGCAGAGACGCTGAATGATAACATGTATATCATATATAACATGATAACAGAATATGTGTTTTTGTTGTTGTTGTAACTTTAACTGTTTTTTTGGTCACACTTTATTTCGATGGTCCGTTTGTTGAATATAAGTTACATTGCATCTACATGTCAATTAATTCTCATTAGATTATAAGTAGACTGTTAGGTTGGGGTTAGGGTTGGGGTTAGTGTAAGTTGACACGTACTTGCAAAGTTTCTTAAAGTCAGTTAAATGTCTGTTGAAGGACTGTTAAATGTCAGTATCAACAGATATTAAGCAGACAGTCTACTAATACTCAAATGGACCATCAAAATAAAGTGTTACCGTTTTTTTTAACCAAGTAAGCACATTGCATTACACCATTTTTTGTAACAAAATATGACCCTATTGAATTTTGGAAAGTTTGAATGTTCACCGCAGTTAAGAGCCGTCTGTCCTCCCATGGAGAGCAGGATACCGTCGGGTCGCTCTACACTGATCACCTGTGTCACAAACTCTGGAGTGACAGGCAGAAAGTACACGGAGTCTGCCTGCTTGGTGCCAACCTCATTAGTCTGCACTGAGGCAATGTTAGGGTTAATCAGCACTGTTTGCAGGTTTTCCTCCTGCAGACAGAAACACAAATCAAGAAATACTGCTGT